>PVJI01002377.1:0-146531 GCA_004026765.1 Micronycteris hirsuta
TGAGTGTATTTTTGAGACATGAATTCAATGCACAAAGAATGCTATTATTTCTTTTATTTTTTAAACTAAATCAGGAGCAAATACAGTTTTATGGAGCAGCAGATTAAAGAATTTTGGAAGCCCTTCTTAAGACACAGAATGCACTACAAAATTATGCATTCAAGAGTAGATATAAACAGGAACACTTATTGATGACAAATCTCTAATTTTACAAAGCTGACAAATATCAAAAACAGAAAATCAAGAAAAGTAACAAATATTCTTATTCATTAATTGCCTATCATACCTCCATGCTACCTTTTTCTTGCCTTTTTTGACTCATACTGTTTGTTTTTATGATATGATTTCAATAGAGAGACTAAACAGTAATTTTTTTCTCTAGCATAGTCAAATGAGATTATTACTATAAAGAGTGCAGATTAATAAAACATGCAACTTCCCACACAGATGTACTATCTATTTGCACAGTTTGTGCCCTATGAACACAGAGATCTTTACAAATTCTATTTCTACAATTCCCATTAAAAAGGAAAACAAACTGTGTTTACATTCGCATCCATGCATATGGATTATATTCTTGCACGAGAGAATCCCAGACCAAAAGCAAGGCATAGGATGCCTCTCCGTGCACCCTCTTAGAATGGTATTGCCTTTTTCTCATCCTTTTCTATCCCACCAATGACTTGGCTCAACCTGGGGAGTAGGATGCAAGGCCCCCTGTTTTGGAGTCTAACTCTCTCTAACCTTCTCCAGCTCCTTCCCTTTCTCCAGCTTAGAGGCTTTGCGCCTGCTTGTGACAGGGACCAGTGATGTCCAACTGCATCTTCTACCACACCTCACTTGTCTCGTGTTTTTGCACTGAGGATTTTTGCACATAGCACACAAGGATCGGGCATTTTTGTTCTTGGGTGTCTATCCTTATTATTTGGACTGGGGCAAAGCATCCCAGAGAACAAGGGAAGAAACTCAGTGAGCAGGAGCAGGAACCACCTGGGTCGGCATCCCTGAAGGGCCAGCACCCAGGGGGACCAAATCCTAGTCGGGCTCCTTGTCCGGCAGATGACTCTTGACAGATTGTTTTTTAAAGTTTTGGAGTTGATTTTTGCAAACAACATTCCCTAGGTTAACATCTTGCTACACAAGCTAAGTTTTAAAAATGAGTTATTTGAAACACAAAGCGCTCTATTATTTGAATATAAATTAAGACTAGACCAAGAGAAAAGACAGTTTCCCTGCAGGAGGTCCTGAACGTAAGCCGCCTCCAATTTCCTCGTGTACTCAAGCAGGGTGTCCAACCTTTTGGCGTCTCTGATCCACACTGGAAGAAGAGTTGTCTTGGGCCAGATATTGAATACAATGCAACACGTAATCACAAAAAAATCTCATAATGTTTTAAGTAAATGTACAGTTTTTTGTTGGACCGCATTCACACCCATCCTCGGCTGTCTGAGGCCTGCCCACCTGTGGGCCACAGGTAAGACACCCCTGGAAGGGCATGTAAAGGCAAAGCCTCAAAACTGGGTTCCTTTTTCTCTAAATGTAACTGGATTTTTACTTGCAATTTACTCTTTCAAGCGGTAAAGGGGAAATTCTGAAGGCCATACTCCAGGTAAAGAAATATCTCTTCTTACATTCTCACCCAGGCACAGAACAAACCGTCTTACCTACTGTGTTTTTCTCACACTTTATTTAGACATGAAATTCAAAAGGCTTAAAAACAACCCGGGATATGTCTATATTCTTTTGTGTGCATCACATATTACATTTAAAAAGACAATACAGGAAAAATAATTGGGGGATGACCCTGGATGGACCCTGAATTAAAAGTGGCTGTACACAGTTGTTTCTCTCCTTTCCCATGTGACCTCCCCACCCCCATCTCTACAGGAACCCCTCTCCTCCTTCCCACAGATTTCTGCCATTTTCTCGCAAGGTGGTCTCTCAAGTCTCTATTTTTGCCCATTTATCTGCCTTCAGCCCCTTCTCTTTATTCCTGTCTGCATCCCCCCCTTCCCCAACAATTTTCATTCATTGTTCTTCTTTGAGACAGCGGGTTTATTAAACTAAACTGGGGGTGGTGACAATTCCCCACTGCTGTGAGACCTGATCCCTTTTATCAAGAAAAATGACAGGCGAAGGGGCCTGAGACAAGGGTGTGGGCGTGGGGACAGAGCAGAGCTGGGATTCTGCCAGGCCCCCTGCCAACCCAAACACTGCTCTTTTTGTCCCCCACTGTCAGGCACAGAAATGGAAAGTATTGGTCCAAGGACACTGGAAGTATTACCCTTAAATGGTTTGAGGATTGTTAGGTAATTAGCATACTGATTGTTGCCACAAGACCCCCAAACTCTGGATCCACCCAAGATCTTCAGCATTCTCTCATTTCTGTCACTGTCCCAGCCCTGGTCCCCTCAGTTAGTGAAAAGGGACTATCATAATAGAGAGCAGAGAGAGGAGAAAAGGCAGAAATGGACAGAATAATAGCGTTCATTGCCTTTTGTGATAATTTCCCTAGTTTACCTTCCTAAAGCTGAAAGAAAACTGTTTTATCTGAAACAAAAAGGAAATGAATGGGGAGCTCAAATAGCGTAGTGCTTGGGGCCTCAAGCTGCAGATGCGAGCATAGCTTGGATGCCCAGCTCTGTCGTTCACTAGCTGAGGGACCACGTTATGAAGCCTTGCAAGCCTTGGTGTTCTCAGCTACAAAGTGGAGATAGCAATGTTCCCTTCTTTATTGAGCTGTTGCAGAATTGCAATGAGACAGCCATAGAGTGTGTAACTTAGCTCAGAATAGGATCTGAAGAGATGGAAGCCAATATCACTTATTCGATGCAGTGTGGTAGGAACTAAAGTACAAATTAGAAGCGAAGGTATTTGCTGCCCTTCAGGAGCTCACAATCTAGTTTTTAAAAAACATGAAAAACACAAGGTTCCGACAAGGTCAGTTTATAGACAGTAGCCTCTGTAGGAGTTCTAAGGCAAGAGAAATTTGCGAACACAGAGGAACAGAGTTTAAAGATGTATAAAGGACACAGAACTTCTGTTTAACTTAAAGAAATCAGTCATTTTTTAATGTATAACAATTTCTATACTGTCTTCTTCACCCTCGAAGTCAGTGAAAAATTACATATGATTTTGGAGGATAAAATCTGTGACCACACGTATTGAAAATGTCCTGAGTCTTAACCTCTTGCCTTAATGGCTATGGGAATCTTATCAAAAGGGGAAATTGGAAGAAGTTCTCGAGACTCCTGACACTTTGTGTGTGTCTGATACATGTCAGAGAGTGTTTCTCTCTCTCTGTCAGTTTGTACAACCTTCTGTTCATCCCCAATGTTCCTCAATTCCATTTTGATGTTCCTTGGAACTTATTGTTCTCATTTATGGCTCTGGGCAGAGATCCTTCTCAAATCCCTTTTAATGAAGAGGCTAATGTCTTTCAGGCCTAGAAAAATCTTAAATTATTTATTGGTAAGTTCTTCCCTTCACTTTTCTCTGTTCTTTGTGTCTGTGTATTCTGTTTCTCAGACTTTAGGCAGCCTAGACTGGCCCTCTTATTTCTAGTCTTTCCTCTATGTTTCATCTCTTTGCTTTTTTGCTCTACTTTCTTGGGAATTTTCTTATATTATCTTCCAGCCCTTCAGTTGAACTTTTCAACCACTAACATGTTTTTAATTTCAGAAAGTTCTATCTATCTTTCCTGAGCGTTCCTATTTTATAGCACCTGCCTTTGTCATTGTAATCTCACACCGTGACGAGCACAGAGAGGAGGGTCTCATGTCTCATCTTATAAGGACAGTAATCCCATTCATAGGGGCTCCACCCCGTGACCAACAGACGATAGATAGATAGATAGATAGACAGACAGACAGATAGATACTCTACACACATGTACATACAGAGAGAAAGAGAGAATAAATCACATAATTTTCTGACCTGAAGCCTGAGATGAAACACAGTGAAGTGTTTGGGTGAAAATGAAAGACATTAAAACTGTATGGAATCATTTGGCTCTAACTGAGAGGATTCAAATGTACAATTTTTTATGATAGAAAATTATGTTTAAAACCTTTTTAAAAGCTTTTATTTAAAGATTATTTTAAATAAAATATACATTATGTTCTAGATTAGGTATAAGCCAATACAGTTCATATTGCGAAATGCCATCAATGGGGCTGATGTCAAATATACAAATCAAACTTCCTCCTCGGTAACACAGACTGGACATTCTTTATCAGGTCCACAGAAAACACTGATATATATTAACCCACAAAGAAACCCTCAGTAACTTCCTAAAACAAACGGGCCATGGGGCAAAAGATTGTCCAATTGAGCTGAAAGACTTCACAGATGAGATCTTTTTAAATTTAAAAGTATAAGCATAAATATATCGAGTAGAGATGCAAGCAGAGAGCTTCCTAGGCAGAGGGTGAATGAAGCAAGGTTGCTAGAGAATGGGCACATGGAGTTGAAGGAGAGAAACTGGGCAGGAGATGAAGATGAGCTGATCCTTCCCATCGCTTCTATTTGCAGTCGTTTGGATTTCATCTTGAGGGGGAGTTTGAGCAGGAGAGTGCTGAGCACACTTGCATTTTAGAAAGATTGCCCTGCTTTCAAGGTGGAGGCGGAAAGCAGGAGACCTGTGCTTTGACAAGGGCACAGAGTAAGGTAGGGCATGGAAATGAGGATGAGGGGTGAGGGGGAGAACGAGTTACGACAATGCTGTCCAGTAGAAATTTCTGCAATGGTGACAATGTTATATGTCCACACTGTCTGGTATGGGAGCCACTGGCCGTGTGTGGCTATTGAGCACTTAAAATGTGTCTAGTGCAACTAACAAACTGAATTTCTAATTTTCTTTCATTTTATTAACTTAAATCAATGCCAGAATTTATTGAACAGTGAAGCTTTACAAGGTAAAACTCTGTGTGTGTATATGCACACACCAGTGTGTATGCATTTTTTAAATTTTTAAAATATCTTTATTGAGGTATAACTGGCAAAAAACAAATTGTACATGTCTACAGTGCACGTGCTGATGTTTTGACACATGCGTGTGCTATGAAACCATAATCACAGTCCAGAAGGTGAGCATCTGCATCACTCTGACTATTACATTTAAATTAATGCACCTGAAAAAGAGATGCCAGATCAACATTAAAAGACACTCAGTTTTATCAGCTGCTTCTTTGTCTGCTTTAAGGATAAAAATGCAGAGCCTCCAGCCCTCCTAAAAAAAATTTACACCTTTTTTACTTTGGGTTCTTTGGGGCTTTTTTCCCCTCATTTTCAACATTATATAAAGAATCTTACAGCAAAGGCAAAATTTCTGGAATGGGACGGCGGTAGGAAAGAGACTCAGACACAGAAAATGACGCAGGGCACAGAAAAGCACGGGACCACTTCTGCACCAGGCCTCTTTGCTGTGCTGCTGGGGGGAGCTGGCACAGTTGCTGGAACACTTTCGGGGTGAAATTTGGGCTGCTGTGCATAAATTACCATTAGGCTTACACGTGCAGAATTCAATTGTCCTCAGAGATTTCAGATGATCTGAATACACCAGTGTGTGTGGCTGTGTGTCTGTGTGGGCTCCAGTCTGTGAATTTCACCCCTGGAGCACTGGCCTCACGTGGCATTTCTGTCTTGAAGAGATACACACCAATGAGGGGCAGTCAGCTATTTTCAACACTTCTGGGAAAAAGAGAGAAAACGATGTTAATGAAAGCCAATCAGGGAGCACTTTTACCTTTTAAAATAAGAATTTCTTTTTTTATTTTAAAATATGTCTGTCTTATGATGTGCTCCTCTTTTGGTCTTGAATCTGAGGTGTCAGGGCTCCCAGCGCTCCCGTCAGCGCGGAGTCTGCCATGGGCCCTGAGCACTCCTGGGCAATCTCCCCTTTCTCGAAATACTTTTTAAATCTTTGAAAAATTAGTCATGTTGACTTGTGAACTCTCTGTAGAGGCTGATATGGGCCTCTCCATTTAATGATAAAGATGAGAGAATTCCTTCTATTAAAAAATTGATCTGAGCTAAATCCAGGCACTCGACTTAACACTGGCCTTTCATTTTTCTTCCTAGTACTTCATGCATCCGTCCATCCATCCATTTAGTTCACTCACTAAATATTTACTGAAAATTGTCTATGTGCCAGGCACTCTTCTACGAACCAGAGATACAATAGTGAACAACAATGACAAAAAATCCTACTCTCATCCTAGCTGACATGGATGACAAAATTTAAAACAATGGTAAATATACAGTAGGTCATATAAAGGGGAGAACTATTGGAAAAATAAAATAGAATAAGGTGATAAGAATTGTCGGAGGAATGACAATTTCTATTTTATATAAATTTTTCAAGAATTACACTGGTAAATTGACATGCGATTGAATGTCTGCAGCTAATGGGAGAGTGAGCCATGTGGGTATCTGAGGAAAAGGCTTTGAGACGAGATTTTCTGTGGTATGTTTGGGATTGGCTGGCACACAGCAAACCAGATATCAAGGAGAAAGAAGAGGCTCAGACCATGTAAGACAGAAGTATTATTACGAGGATTTTTTCCCTAACTGAAATCAGAAGTTATTGGCAAGTCTCAAGCAGAGTTGTGATGTTATGTAATGTATGTTTTTAATGGATTGTTCTAAAGTACAGTAGTAAGACTAGACTTGACATGATGTGGTAGGCAGAATAACGTCCATCTCCGAATCGCTGGAACCTCTGAATATGTGATGTCACATGGCAAAGGGGAATTAAGGTTGCAGATGGAATTAAGGTCACTGATCAAATGGGGAGAGAAGGGAAGATTATCCAGGATTTTCTGGGTGGGCCCAATGAAACCACAAGGGTTGTTGTAAATGAAAGAGGAGGCAGGAAAGTCAGAGTGAGGGTGATGCAATGTGAAAGGCTTGACCATCATTGCTGGCTTTGAAGACAGAAGGCAGTCATACGCCAAGAAATGCAGGCAGCCTTCTAGAAGCTGGAAAAGGCAAGGGAATAGATTCACTCCTAGGTTTCTGGAAGGAACGCAAACTGCGAACACATTTTAGACTTCTCATCTCCAGAACCGAAGGGTAAATTTGTGTTTTTGAAGCCACTAAACTTGTGCTCATGCCTCAGGGCAGCGATCAGAAACTAACACAGGTGGGACACAAAGGTGGGAGCAGAGAAGCAATGAAGATACTGTACACTCACCATGTGCCAGACACTCGGTTAGACGCTAATGATAAAATGAGATAAAATGTGATAAAAAGCCACACAGTCTATGAGAGAGAGAGAGAGAAGCAAGTAATTCTAGAACAGAATAAAAACTACAACAGAGATGTACACGTAAGATTCATTCCTGCCACAAAGGGAGGCATTATCAGTCTCCCTCTTTCTTCAGGAATTAGGAGTTTTGCATAAAGGTTCTAGATGACTGTTGAGGGAGAAAAAGGACTGGGCCTGCCAAACTGTAGGATCAGCACAGGCAAAGCCACAGAGATATGATACAGGGTGGCATGGTCCAGAATGATGAAGAGCTTGGAGAGTCACAAATATGGCAGAGTGGCAGGAGATAAATTAAGTGATATGGGTCATGAACTGTTTTCCATACTAAAAATTGTAGGAAGTACAGGATAATTGCAGGATAAAAGCAGTGATTTAATTCATTTTAGGAAGGTCATTCCGGTGGCAGTGTGGAGCGTATATTGAGAAAGAATGAAACTGAAGGTTAAAATTGAAAAATAAAGGCTCAAAAGAATAGAGAAAGATACCAGAGTAGTAAGACTTAATAGATCATGATGATTGATTGATTGTGGTTCTTGGAAGAGAGGGAATTGTCTAGCATTACTCTAGGATTTTGGTTTGGCTAATATTATTAGTTAGGGTTAGGTTTGGCTGTGAGTAACAAAAACAAAATATAGCAAAGGCTACACAATATGAAAGCTTATCATCACTTGTGTGTAAGTCCAGAAGTCAGCAATGTAGGATTAGAATGGCTCTGCTCCTCGAAGCCCTCAGAGACCCGGGCTCCTGGCCGCGTGTGTCAGCGTCCCCAAGGTGGAAGCCCAGTCTTGTGGCCCAGGGCGGCCACTCAAGCTCCTGTCATCGTGTTCACATTCCAGGCAGCAGGATGGGGGCAGGGACAGAGAAAGTAGGGGCAAAGGAAGGATCCTAGCAACATTTTTAAAAGCTTTCCAAAGTTGTCACATGATACAACCATTAGCACTCCTTTGGCCAAAACTTAGCCAGAGAAAGATTGGGAAAGTAGCCTTTTTTCTGAGTGGCCATTGGTCCAGCTAAAAATATGGAATTGTATTACTATGGAAAGAAGGGAGAAGAAATATCAGGAAACAACAGCAACTCTATCCCAGCTGATTGTTGGATGATGTTATCATTGCAAACCAGGTAGAGAGTAAAGAAGGAAGAGGCAGAGATAATGAGAAAGAACTTGATTTGTGTGATACTCCATTTCAGGGATTTAGAGACGATGAGGATGAAGTTGTTAAATAGTCATTGAAAATGCAGATCTGAAGAGCAGGAGCAAGAAATGCCCTAGAGGTAAGTACAAGGAAATAATAATGTTGTCAGGGCAAAGATGAGTTCATCCAAATAGAATCTAAAGAATGTCCATAGAGAAAGATGAGGAAGACCCTTTAACAATGCCAACACTTACAGGACACAGAGGAAAAAGGAGTCCACCAAGGTGCACCAAGAGTGAACCACAAGAAAGTGGTATCCTGGAAACCAAAGGAGGAGCAAGTTTCAAAAATGTGGAAATAGCCATGTCGAGTCTTCGAAAGAATAGAGAAGACCAATTGGAGAAGGAACCATAAATACGAGTAGTTAGGAGGTCACCGTAATTGACGCGACGATTTCAGAGGCGTGGTGAAGGTAGAAGCTAGACTGAAGAGCGTTAAGAAGTAAAATGCCATTTTTTTAAATAAGTGGAATAAAAATAGACATCTTTTAAAGATGAAAAGTTTAGCAAAACAGAAATAGGATGATAGAAGAAACTTACAAAGAGAGACTCGGACACATGTAACAGATGATTTCATTTGACCTGAATTTCCTGAATCATTGGCAATGGTGCTCCCAGAGGAAGGGGAGGCCCAGGGGTGTTCGGCGAGACCCACCCCTGCACTGCTTCAGAAAGTCGGCCTCCATGTTTGCCCACGGGCACCGACACCTGGGGGGAATGTGATTTAGACCTCATTTTGGCCTGTAATTCCATTTCAGTCTTATTCTGTCTAATCACACCTCCCTCTATATCACCAGTTCCTGCTCCCTCATCAACCTCCCCCCACTGCAAAAACCCCACCCTTCCCCACCACACAAGGCCACACATTCAAATTCATAATCTCTCTCCGTCTTTCCCTGTCTCTCTCTCCCCTCTTTTCTCCAGACCTAGTTCTGGAGTTCACTCATAGAAAGCACTATTTTGTTAAAAAACAAAAATAATTTACAATATAATCAATCTCCCAGGATAATAGAGTCAGAAAAAAATTATAATAGATGTAGATGTACTTAGACTAATCTTAGCATTGAAAGAACAGAGACAGACTTAGCCACCGTAAGAAACTAGAAAAGCAGCCAGGATGTGAGAATTTCAGAGCCAAAACTAGAAAAGCCCAGGAACACTGGGACAAGCTGGTCACCCCGATGGAAAGCTGTCAGGATCTGAGGTCACTTTAGGAATTTGTTATTCTCCATCTCTGTGTATCATGGAGATTTGGCCTCTTCAGAAGACTCTTCTCTGCTCTCTTTTTGCTAGGAATAAACTAGTTAGTATTTCCTGATCCACACCCTAGAGGAGACCATCCAAATGTACTTAGCTAAGAACCTTTGCACACACGACCCACCCCCATCATAGCCCACACATATGCTCACACACACTGGATTACCTGCCAGCTTGGAACATGAATAGGTTGGCCTTGGATTCAGGTGACTGTCCCTGTGCAATCTGCAAGCATTTCCCTATAAAGCTAGCTTGTTATCTTCTTAAACCCAGAACTTCCTTTTGTAAACACAGTTGCAGAATTTGTAAGATAGTTTCAGAATTTGTAAGACAGTGTCAGAATTTGTAAAGAGAGCAAGATGGAGCTGGGTATGGCAGGTACCACCTAGTGACACCTAGGACAGTGTACTAGTCTATTAGGCTGCCATAACAAAATGCCACAGATGGAGAAAATAAATTAAGCAACAGAAATATACTCCTTCACACTTTTGGATGGTGGAAGTCACAGACCAGGTTTCAGCAAGTTTGATTTCTTCTGAGGGCTCTCTGCTTGACTTGCACATGACCACTTTATAGCTGTGTCTTCACACGGCCTTTTCTCTGTGTTCACATATCCCTGGTGTTCCTCTCTCTTCTCAGGACACCAGTCACATTGGATTAGGGCTCCACTTTATGCTCATTTCACCTTTATTACCACCCTAAAAGCCTATCTCCAAATATAGTCACATTGAGGGGTTAGGACTTCAACATATAAATCTGGGATTGGCTGCAATTCAGTCCATAACTGTTAACATTCATCCCTTTGGGGAAAGAGCTGCCTTGTATTCTCACATTTTGGTTTTGGTGGGGTCTGCCTATGACACTGCTGCCCCACCTCCTGGCCATGGGGGTAGACACATGACCACGGCAGGGCCTATCATAGTAACCCATCCCTCTGACTCTAGAAGGTCCACCCATGAGCAAATAAGTCAAGGCTAGCCAGTAGAGTTCTCCCCAGGTTTTAACTTAAGAAAAAAAAAACAAAAACAGGACAGTGCCTTTTAATTTACAGAACTGGAAGGACATTAACTTGGAACAGTGATATTTTTACTGCATTTAGAAAGCCTGTGTGGAGTAGGAGAGAATTAGCCTAACCCAGAGGAGGACATGGAGAAAAGAGATGCAGGAAGGAGCAGACAGGAGGAACCTGGTACTCACTGGTGGGCCAATAATTTCCCCTTTTTCATTGGACTAAGTTGAGGAATGATTTCTCGGACTTAACTGAATACACATAGAGCCTGATATGGCCCCCAAATTGCCACCAACCCCCAACATGTACACACTTGGGAATGAATGTACTAATCGTGCATGTCTGGGCAGCCATGCATCTAAAACAAAGATCCAGCTTCCTCGTGGTCACAACCTCCAGACAACGAGCACCCAGCAGCTCTTGGGGCAAATGATGCGCAATCCCTCTGAACATTCAAGGTTCAGACACTTGAGAAGATAGAGAAGTTTGGGATACAGAGGTTTGAGAAGAATTGTAAAGATGACAAAAATAAGACCAATATAGATTTCTACTTGAATTAAGAAAACCAAAAGTGAATTGTTGAGAGTGAATGAATCACCTTACCAATGAGAGTAACTCACTGGGGCTAGGGATTGCTTTGGGGAAATACAGTTGCCAAGAGGATACAAGGTCACTAGCTTTAATACCAAATTCTTTGGCAATGGTAACTGCCATCAAACATGAGCAGTTAATGTTTCACTTAAAGTACTTATTGAACAACTATTAGAAACCCAGATATAGGAACACAGAAAAAAATGAGACACAGCTCTGACCTCAAAAGCTCAAGCGTTATGGGAAGGATGAGACTTAACGCACATGAAATACAAGAGTTTAAAAGAGCATAATCAAGGGCCCAGAATGTGGTAGATTACTTCAAGGCTTCAATAACATAGAAGCAACTGGAGGCTCTTCATCTTCACTAATGACTTGAGAGGTTGTTATTCCCTAAATTGAGCCAGCTTAGAAAGGAAAATATAGAACCTGGAGTATTACCAACACTTTTTTGCCCATTGAAAACAGAATATATTTAAACTAGAAACATACAGAATAAAATAATTTTGGCCAATTGGTAAGCACTAGAGGGCTTTAAACATATCTGCCTCTCCCCAGGTACACTAACATGAAGTTGCGGACAAAGAGAATGTCTAAGGATGTTGAATTACATTTTACACACAAAGCACAGGCTTGAGGTCATGTGAATTAATATGAGAGCAAACAAAACAACAAGGAGACTAAATGTAAAAATATTAAAACTTTGTGCTTTCTAAAAAGATGTGAGAAAAGAGAGACATGTTTGCTTTAAATTTCACAAATAGTACTTTTATAAACATTTCATTGTTCTTATAAGACTTACAACCTAAATGTGAAGGTAAAATTAGGATGGCATAAATAATCAAGAAACTCAACCACAAGAAAGAAATGTTGCATAAATGTCTGAACGAACAAAGGTTCCATTAAGTGATTCTGGGACGGCTGTTACTCACATGCCTCCAAAGAAAAAAAGGAAACTGTTTAATCATGCAATTGCCCAGATTTTACTCCAACGCAAGTTTCAATTCTCTGAATCTTCATAAAATTAAAAATTTTTAAAGATACAGCTTTATCAGAAAAATATCAGTCCCATGACAATCCAGAAATATTTTCCAAGGCAAAGTTTACTTTTACACCCATGGAGTAAAACTTTTTAACTGAGTTGAAACACATCAGAACATGCTCATTATTTTTACTCCCAAGCACACTTTGGGTTCCTCATATTTCTTTTCCTGGGCACCCAGTTGGGTTCTGAGAAAAACTCTACTAGGGTTACATTTCATCTACATGGTTAAAAGAAGGAGGGTTGGCACTCTTCTAATTTGGTGGTGGTTTTAACTCAAATTCCAGATTAATGAGGTTTAAGTTCTTGCAATCACAACTCTTTAGAATACAGCAATGAATCTTCATAGGCTTCATTAGAAACTGTACAGCTAAAAAGATGAGAGAAAAATGACATCCTCTTTAATTAGTCCTTTTACAAATTCATCCTCTGGATGTCATGGGCATCCCTCAACTTAATTCTAACACATGAAAGGCATCTAAGAAGATGGTGAAGAGATCCCATAAGCACTTTGGATATGCCTCTTATTAATTATTCTTTTCATGGGCTATAGAACTTTCTGTGGCTAATGATTACCACTGTCTGGTGGCCTGCAGGAGAGGTGGCAAGTTCAGACTCATTAGGGCTCAAACGGGTCTTAAAAAGCCACTTAAATCTATTTCTCTGCCTTTCAGCAGAAGCATTGAAGAAATATGAGATGCTACCAATTTTTTTTTGTATAATTTCAAGAAAATGGGTGCAAGGACATAAAAAATAATAACTCAAAAAATTCTTCAATGTCTAGCAACCCTTATTGTCAACTTTCATTGTCTTTCTCAAGATATTTTAAATCTGTGAACATGAAAATTAGATGCATGGCATAACTAATGTCTGGATGTCAATACATCTTCCAATTGCCTGTGACTCCCCAGAAAGTACACATAACTCATGTCTGTACTTTAGGAAAGAAGAGTTCAAAGCCCTTGTCATTTCTAAAGGGATTTTATGCCAGAGTGACTTCATCCCTTCCGAATAAAATATTGATTTCAGGGGGGTAAAACCACCTGTCCCATTTCTATTTACCAGAACTAGTCACCTTTTGGAATTTCATTCTTCTCTTTGGAATTTGTTTTTGCATTTGAAACATAAATGTGAACATGTGTTTTAAGGATTTAAAAAGAAACACACTCTTCAAATGCTAAGTATGTCTATAATTACTGAGCACCTGCTTAAATAAAGGCAAGGACTACTCCAAACCGAGGGTTACTTTTTGTTGATCATAGGATCCTGGAGAAGAAGGCAGGGTTTGGGGGAAAGGGGAGGCAACTCTCTGAGAGTAAGACGAGGAGAAGCTAGCTAAAACTACAATAATTACAAAACAAGAACATCCCAGGCCAGTAACTACAAACAGTGTTTTTCTTTGATCATATCGAATCTCAGTTCATATCAGAAACTACATTACACTGTGAAGTGTGTTCCTTTATCCATCTCAATGAGCAACCAAGAGCCCTGGGTGACATCGTGTTCTTAACCAGATATGCCTTGAAAAACAAATTGAGGATACGGAACATAAGACGGATACAGGACATGAGATGGCTACAGACCTACAAGTCAAAATATAAAAAGCAGATTTGTGCATATTCCAAAACAGATGTTTACGGTGAGAAAAACTATCCAGGCATGACTATGGAAAAAATAGCAGAAAGGAAAAGGTAAGGAAAATGTAGAAACATCATAAGAAGAGATAAAGAAAAGAAGAGAAATAAAAGCAAAGGGAGATGAGAGTATGGACTCATGTACAATAAGATCATGACGTTCATGGAAGCGGAATATATGTGCACGTATCCATGTGTATGCGTGTTAATGCAGCAGAGAGTTAGGGAAAGAGCTCGGGACCTGAAATCTGGGTTCAAAAGACTTGTATTTTGTTCCAAAATTTAGCCTTCACTGGTGAAATGACCACAAGCATATGTGTTAGTCTCCTAGAGCTGCCAAAATAAATTACCACTTAAAACGAGGTCATTAAGGGTGGCTTACCCAACAGAAATTGATTTCTCCCAGTTCTGGAGGCTGGAAGTCCAAGATCAAGGTGTCAGCAGGGCTGGTTTCTTCTGAGGCCTTGTAGATGAACATTCTTCTCCCTGTGTCTTCACATGGTCTTCCCTCTGTAACCGTGTCTTAATTTCCTTTTCTTAGAAAGACACCAGTGACATTGAACTAGGGCTCCTCCTAATGATCTCATTTTAACTTAATTACTTCATTAAGACCCTCTCTCCAAATGCAGTCACATTCTGGGGTACTGGGGGTTAGAACTTCAGCATATGAATTTGGGGGACTGTAACTCAGCCTATAATAGCACATTATGTAAACTTTTCAAGGTTCCTTTTCAATCTTTTTTTTATTATTATTCTATTATGGTTGTCCCAATTTTTCCCCCTTTGCTCTCCTCCACCCAGCCCACACTCCTTCTCCCACAGTCAATTCCCACACTCTTGTCCATGTTTGTGGGTCATTCATATATGTTCTTTGACTAGTCCCTTCCCCTTCTCTCCATCATTATCCCCCTCACCCTCCCCTCAAGTTTCCTTTATAATGGGAGTAACTGATAATGCTATTGTAATGACTCAATGAAATAACACATTTTAGAAGTTAAATGCCCAGTCATAGAAAAATGAATAATTACATAATGTCCATACCACCGCATAGTGTACAAAAATTGGGGCGAGCTTTTAATCACATAAGAGAATATCTGTGACATTAAGTATTTTCAACAGAACCTTTTTAATATGCATGTAAACATATAAATATATTTAGTTTATAACAAAAAATATTCATTGGAGGAAAACACACTAAAATGTTAATTATAACTAAATTCAGGCGGCAAAATTATTAATAGGTAATCTTAGTTATCTCTATACTAATCCATACTTTCTGTTAGCTACAATGTACATGCATTTGTTGAATTTTATTTTGCATCAGGATTACACTCAAGTTTGATTTTCAAAGTCAAGTGTCCTATGAGGCTCTTCTAGCCAACCCATCAAGTCCTGCTACGCCAGTGACTCATTTCAGTTCTTTCCACCATATCTTCTGATATTTATCTTCATGTTTTTAACTCAGGTTTAACTTTTAAAAAAATATTTCCATTTATTTCTATTGGCTTTCTACCAGGGCAGAGAGGAATCAGGCCTCTGGCACTTACGACTCCGCAGCCCCCAGACATTTTCCCTCTCCCATCACCCCTAATATAACTTTGTTACATTGTTATTCAATAAATACCTGGCGTTTACCTCTTATGACACATAAAACCTTCTTTCTTAGTTCTAAACATTTGTTGATATCAGTTATCATCTTCTCCATCTTCTCCTCTCCCAAAAGTCAGCTTTTTATATGAAAAAGGGTATATTTTCATAATAACCATTCTTAAAAATAAAATAGACATGAGGATGACTCAGCATCTAGTTTACACGACACATACATCTGAGAGTGATAATACGTACATCTGTGTGGAAATCTCGGCTCTGCTCTTTACCAGATGTGTGGTTACGGTAAAGATACCTAACTTTTCTAATGATTACCTTTTCTTCATATGAAAAATACTAACAATACTAGCTATCTTGCATGGTTATAGTTTGAAATGGAAATTATGTGTATAAACTGACAATGTTGTACACAGAGTGTATTAATGGCTCAAAAACAGGTAGTCAGTATACAGTTGATATTAACATAAATATCACTTTTAATTTTAAACTACTTTGTATAAATATACCATATAAAAATCTAAAACTATCATGTTTCAAGTCAAACAATGCAAGAAGAAATCAAGGAACTATTAAAAAGTTGTTTTGCCTCTGTTTCCTAGAGGAGATATGACTTAATGAGAATAAAACTGGCCACTGTATTTGAAAGCGTAGGTAATTTTGGAAAAATAAATAACTAGTGTTGCCCCTTGCATAGTCCAGATGGTCTTAGAGGCTTCTTGAACATTAAGAAACAGTTTGAGGAGCCAACAGCAACCTAAAGCAGGCTAGCGACAAACTCAGCGAGCACGCCGGGCCCCTCCCATGTGTGACACGCAGCCTCTTCCACCCCCAGCCCCCACCCCGAGGCACAAGAAGGGGCTCTTGACTCCAGAGCTGCACTTCCCTTCAGCAGATAGATGGGTGGCTCTTGACTATTATAAAAATGCTTTTGAGACCATTTAAAGAAATTGAGAGGCTGGCCATTATTCTTTGCATTTTGGGACACGAGATCCGAAGAACAGTCATTCATCACTTAGACCACCGGATTATAAAAGGAAATAAAAAGCAGACATTGGTGAGGAGGTGGTAAGAAAAGATTGTCAGAAGGTAGCGGGTGGTTTTGTGAGGAAGAAGCCGAGGACGAAAGGGAAGGTGGGAGGGAGGGAAACAGGAGAGGAATGGAAAGAAGGAAAGGAAAATGCCCTCTCTTGATTTGCAGTGTCTGATCCATCTCCCTCAGCCAGACCACAGCCTAGAGCAGGCAAGGAGATGCTTGCACCATCTCAGTTCCATCGGAGGTCTGAAACATGTCAGTATCTACCAGAACAATTACTCCTGCAACCGTAACATAAGGAAGCCTGTCTGTCTTCTCAACTCCACACTCTCTAAGACCATAGAACACGGTTAATTCTCTTTGCATCACTAAAACTTAACACAGTCTCTGGCACATAGTAGGCACTCCATAAACAAATATTTTTCTGTTAAAACACTTTAGGGCTCATATGCCCTATTTTTTTCACATGTAGTCCATTGCTTATCCTGGGCTGTAAAAATTTAGCTTATGTGTTCATAATCACCCATCAAGAGCACTTCACTTGGTATTTAATTCATCATCTCTAATTTTTACAACCATACCCTAAGATACTATCTCCATTTGATAGGTGAGCAACCTGAGTTTAGACAGATTACAAAACCCACCCAAGGTCACAAAGAAATAGCACTGCCAGGATTTGAACCCAGGGTTGCCTGACTCCAAGCTTGAACTCTTCACCTTCTGCTTCTCAAATGACTAGAAAGAGGACTGAGTACAGAATTCCATTGTAGAATGTTCTTATCAGTTGTGTTTTATGTAAAATTCCATGTGGGTCAAATTTCATAATAAAATTTAAGAGAACCACTGAGTCATTTTGTGATAGGGAAGCAGCCTTGGTATTTAAATCATCATTTATTATACTGGGTATTTTTTTTAAATGAGTATCTCTTAGTTGAAAATTAGAAGAATTTTATCATAGATAAGTCTAAATTAAACAAGTAACTTCATTTATTGAGTTTCTAGGATCTGAAATTGTTTATACAAATCTTATTTAAAAACAAACCCGTAGTTGAAGTGCAGAGAACGCAGCATTATTTGAGTGTTATTCACCATTATGTGTACTTTTATGTTCCTATTTTTTTGCTAATAGATATTAGCTCAAGATTGCCTCATTTTTGTCATATCTATGAATTTCAATGCTGTACTTCTTAGAGTAGTGTCTCTCTCTCTCTCACACACACACAAATGCACACACGCACACACAGAGACACACACATACCCCTTCTACAGAGAAATCAATTATTTGGAAGATTTTGAGGGCAGAACAAAATGCTTTTTGCTCAGACCTCCAAAACAGTGATAGGCCAACCACCCGGCTCTGCATTCGGTGTCTCACTTACTCTTCTATGCTAATCAGTGCTGGAATAATATTTTCCGGGTACAGCTTTGGCCTTGGTTGTTACAGACTCTCACCCTGCCAAAAACCATCCTCACACACCAGTGAGTGCTGGGTAATAGAACTAAAACATTAAACATAGCATGGGCATTAAAGATATCCTCATTCAACCTCCAGGATAAATAGTTGAAGAAACAAGGTCTTGTTAGAAGATTACTAGGAAGGAGGTGAAACGAGACGAGAACCCAGGGCTTCTTACCTCCAGGAAACTGCCAACTTCAACACACCAAGCCCTCTCCTGAATTCAAGATCAGAGGAAGCTACGTATTCTCATAAAACCTGAGTTAGGAAGAACTCATCTGTATGAAAATCCTTGTCCTCTGATACCAATAGCTTTTGATTTCCCTGGATGGAGCTCATTTCATTTCTCTTTTCCCATCTGCGCAGCTCAGTGATTGCAACTTCTTTCCTCTGCAATGCCTGTGAACACTCACCTGTGGGGACTTCAAAATGCAGAACAAATCTTTGTTGAACAGGAAGGAGATCGAGGGAACATTGCCTCTTCCTGAATAGAAATTTTATGGCATTTCTCCCAAGTGTGTAATATGTGTGCGGCTGCATTATATGAAACTTTTATGAGAGCACTTCATTTCAGTTCTCCTCTTCCTCTTATGGTGGGCCTGCTCCTGTTATTTTTCTGTGACTGAGATTTTATTTTTAAATATTAAATTGTGATTGTGAAAAGAGGTTCTTTATTCCCAGAGCTACGCTCATATATATGTAACTTCTTCTGACTTGTGTGGAAGCAACTCTCACATCAGAGCTTCAGCCCTGGGCCCATCATTCCCAAGCATCAGATGAAGTCTCATACTGCAATGCAAATTACAGCACCCAGGGATCTGCAGGATAATCACCCAGTTGCAAAGAAGGTAAAGAGGAGAAGAAAGTACCATAATGGACCACAGAATATACACAAGAGAATGCTCAGAGTCCTGTATGGCAGATTTCACCACCATTATAAAGATATGCTTGCTTTCCCTAGAAAATGTGTTCTCCTTTATAGAGCAATGTTGGCTCCCTCTTGGAGGAACTTGAATTTCAGCTACTTTTGCAGTAGTGATGGATTGGGTTGACTTATTCATATCCATTCATCCAAACTATGCAATAGCCAACCAGGAATTGGGATAGTTTCAGAAGCTATAAGTTCAGTGGTTGAAATATGAAAACACAAAGAGCGAGAGAGAACAGTATTCTAGGAGGGAGAGAAGGAATGGACAAAGGCGTCTAGAAAGGAAGGCATGTCTGAGGACAAGCACAGTCCAGTTGGGCTAAAGAGGGGGACGTTGCTGGCACAGAACAATTTGAACTTAGGCTCCATTACCCAATGGAGCGTAGAGCCCAGGGTCCTGGACCCTGGTGTGCAAGTTCATCTGAGGGGAAATCTTCCTCTGATACATGAAATATCTATTGCTGGGCCCGGATCCCAGAACGCCCTCTCCACGGGCCATGAAGGAGATCTGAATTTCTCTGTGATTCCTAGGATTTCTCTGATTGGGAAAAAATTTCTTCTAGGACAATACATAATAAAAAATTGAATATAGGTGGTTCTTCCTCAGATTATTTGGAAAATGGCAAGGAATACCCAATATTTCTTAACTAAGAAATATTTGTTAAGCCATTTGAATTCATTTGCTTCAATTATTCCACAGTTATTGAGCATCTATTAAATATGGAGATAGAAAATAAATAAGACACAGTCCCTTCACACAGTCCATTCCAGGACTGCTGGGGATGACAATCACATAGGCAATTTTAGTAAACTATGGTCAAAGAAATGCTAGAGAAATGTGATTGGAATCACGGGAGTCAAAGGAAGGGGACTGATCCTGCCTAGGTGCGTGTAGGTGTGCAGGTCAGGGAACTCTTTCTTGTAGTGAGAACGCCCAAGCTGAGTCACATGGTCAAATAGGATTTGACCCAGCAAACAGGACCTGGAGTGAGAAAGGAAGGAGGTAGGAAACGAAATGACATTCCAGGCAGCAGGGATGGCAGTGAAAGAGCAATGCAGCAAAGAGTGTAACGTGGATGGTAAGCATCAAACAGACTGGTGTTACTGGAACAGAAAGCATGAGTAGGGGGCACTATGTCCTGTAACATATTGCCACAAACATAGTGGCTTGAAACAACATGAATTTATTCTCTTTACAGCTCTGGAGGTCAGACGTCTCTGCTGAGTTTCAACAGGCTCAAGTCAAGATGTCAGCAGGGCTGGTTCCTTCTGGAGGCTCCTTGCCCTTTTCATCTTCTGTTGTTGCTCTGCATTCCGTGGCTTGTGACTCCTTCCCTCATCCTCAAAGTAAATGGCTTCAGTGTGTGCATCTGTCATCATACGGCCTTTTCCTCCGACCGACATCCCTCCCATTTCCTGCATCCTCCCTGACCGTCTTGCCTTCCTCTCATTAGGACTGGGGTATTGCATCAGGCTCACCCAGATAATTTTAGGTTAATCTCCCCATCTCAAGAGGATGAAGAACAACAGCAGAAGATGATAACATTCATAGGCATTAGGGATTAAGATGAAGGCATATCTGGGAGGCTGTGATTCAGGCTTTCACATAGAGAATGGCAGGAAATGAGTTTCGGGCAGCAAAGAGACTCAGAAGAAGAGGTCACTGTAAGCCACATTAGGAGACGGAGATAACCCTGTAGACAATGGGGAACTATTGAAAGTTGTAAGCAGGGGACAGACAGGGCAGCAGAAGCTGAACTGAGGGGGACGCCCTGGAAGCAGAGAAACCACGTGGGAGGCCACTCTGAGATTTAATGAGAAGAGCCACTTACGCTTAAATGTGAGACAAAGTACTTCCCAGCCCCACATGATTTCTCAGATAAGAGTGTGACCTTATATTTGAATCTTTATATTTGAATTCTTAAAAATCCTTATTAAGGAGGTTCTCTTAATTACTTTAATTAGAACAGCAAACTGGTATTTGATGGTATGGTTAATGATCTGAACTGAAACACTTTTTGAAATGGCTCTATTGCTAATCACACTGAAACAACATGTTGTACCAGGACTGTCCCAGCCAACTGGGCATGGGGTCACCCTATGTTTGGAGAAGGCACATTCTCCTAAGATGGCTTGAAAAAGTGCTAGTTTGGAGTGTTAGAGAGGTCTCTTGACAGATTCAGTTAAACAAATAAGGTAAAGTCAACCAATAGGCCACAGTAATTTTTCCCAGGACTATGATTTCAAAGTCACAAATGCTAGACAGCATCACAAACGGGCCGATTTGATACTTGAAAATCTGCGTTGCAATGAATGTGTTAAGTGATCACACGGTGAGGCGTATAATACACAGTTGAGAAAGACAGCTGCTCCATGGATTCTCGTGACTTTAGCAAACATTTCCCAAGACAGAATCACATCTGGATGCCAAAAATGCTGTGTTTCAGACACCACAGAATTGACCATGATTTGCTCTAGAAAACTACCTTAATTCTACTGATGATGAAGGTCCTGATGTAAAATAGGAAGTTTGAATAAAACTGCTTCATGAAATAGGAGTTCAGATATTAATCTCGAAATTAGTATCTTATATTTTATGTATTTTTCAATAGGCATGTGAAGCTAAATAATTCAAGTATAGATAGACATTGGACTATGTAGGGATTAAATTACACCCTCTCAAAATATGGTTAAGTTTTAGGGAGATGATCTTCTAATTGAAACCATCTTACTTTAAGCGTTCATGTCCTTCTTTCCTGATATCTGCAGCACTTGGAGAGGAGACCCCGCAGGACTTGATAAGTAGTTTGATGAACGACAAAGGGCAAGTCCATTGGATGGGTGGTCGTATTACCAACTGAACTGGTCAACGGCACAGAATAGGTTTCAGGGTGAAGGGTGGGCACGGGGAGATTAAAAGTTCGTTGTTGGCCATGTTGAGTTTGAGAGTCTTTTGAGGGCAGACAGAAGATCTTCAAGTACGGAATGAGTTAAGGAAATGGGAGAGTTTATTTGCACTGGACCCGCAGAAGGAACAGCAGCAGAAACCCAGAATAAAAGAGAAGCGGCACAGAGCCTAGGCATGATGGCACAGGAGAGGCGAGTTGACTGTAGGGGTGTGTTTGCAGGCCTTCACAGAGACAGCCAGAATGTGGGGCACGGTGGAACCAGGTTTCTGACGGTACTCATCGAAAGGAGCTGAATGCAGGCAGAAACTAAGACTCCACTCTAGGCAAAAGCAAGAACCTGGTGCAGCCAGCACAGGGTGCCAGGAAGCACAGTGGCTGGAAGCTGAGCAGGTGACAGGCCCGAGGATAGGGACCAGGGCCTGCTCAGGCACCTGTCACTGAGAATAAACATAGAAATGGGTGGTAGAAAAAAGTAGAGAGAGAAAGTTTAATTATAATTAGGAACAGAAGAGTTGTGTACCCTCAAAATGTTTATGTTGAAGCCAGAGCCCCCAGTTTGACAACATGTGGGAGACGGTCAAGTTTAGATGTGGTCACAAGGGTGGAGCCCTCGTGATGGCACTAGTATCTTTACAGGGAGAGAAGGAGACGCCACAGCCTCTGTCTCCACCATGTGAAGATACAGTGAGAAGGTAAAGGCAGCCACTTGCAAACCAGAAAGAGCCCCCTCGCCAGAAACAAATCTGCTTGGACCTTGATCTTGGACTTCCCAGCCTCCAGAACTGTGAAAAGTAAGTGTTGTTGTTTAAGGCGCCTCATCGGCCCACAATGTTGTGTTACGGCAGCCCAAGCTAAGATACTTTTGCTTCAGAGGAATTGTTTGGCTGGAGAGACTTTCCTTCTGCCTTTGCCGTGAGTTGGAATATCCTACTTGCTGAAGAATGGGACCGGGAGCTTGAGGTTACCCAGAGCAAATGTGGGCTCACATCCAGCAGCAGCACGTCTCCAGTTTACCACCTGTGAGACTGAATGTGATTAGAGGTGAGCAATGGGCCCGCCCACACGCACCCCTTTCCCGCCTCCCCGAGTCAGGGAGATCCAGCTTCCCGACCTTGCTGGCTCATTGGAACTATATGAGCTCCAGGACCTGGTGATGGAACTAACCCGCTGAGCACGGCCCCAAGGTCACTGGCCCTCAGACAGACACAAGCATCTTCTCTTTCCACAAACATCTGTTCCATTGGGCCCCCAAGTGGGAGGGTGGGCACTTGGTGGCTGCCTGGCTTGGAAAGTGCCCATTATGAGCAGTGGATCATCTTGCATTCCATTAAGCATGTGATTACAGCCAGATGCTGTGGTGATGGGCACACAACAACTCCCTATAATAACCATAATTATGATCCTGGTGTTTCTTTAGCTCAACACACTCTGAACTTCTTAAGTCAGAAGAAATTTGAAGGAATTGCTTATTAGAGGCTGCAATCAAATGGAGAATGGGACTTTTCTAAAGAAGGGGGAAAATTCCCCTCTGACACCTTGGCTTCTGCACAGCCTGCTCTGGCACCCTGCGGTGTGGTTCTGGGGTCCAGTGCGAACACAGCTCTGGCTCCAAATTCCTGCTCTTCTCTTCTTCCCTTTGCTCTGCCCCGCGCCCACCTCCCCTGGCTCCTTCTCAGCTGCTCCTCCTGGCTGGAAGAGAAAAACAAGCACCTGCGTGCCCATCAACTCACATCCCCGCTGCTGTGGGGGCTTGCTGAGAACGCGGCCACCCTGCCCATTTGGGTGAATTTCTTGGAATACCCAGCAAGGAGGGGGTCGTTCAAAGGCTAAAATTGGCTGCTGCTGTGATGACTAACAGCCACCTGGGCCTGCCATTCCCAAGGATCCATCTATTTGTGGAGTACAGAGCTGTTTAGGGTATATTTGTGCACACGCGAAGTCTTTACTTAGAGGAGCACATTTAAGAGAATTGGAAACTCAGTCTGTGAAGAAACAGGTTGCATTCATTTCCTAGGGCCGCCGTAACAACATACCACACCCTGGGCAGCTTAAACAACACAAATTCTTTGTGTCCCCATTCTGAAGGCTAGAAGTCTGAACCAAGGTCAGCAGGTTTGGTTCCTGCTGAGGGCTGTGAGGGTGGGATCAGCCCCAGGCCTCTCCTTAGCTTGTGGGCTGCCTTTTCCCTGATTCTCTTCACACTATCTTCTCTCTGGGCATGTGTCTTTCTCTTCATATGGCATTCTTTTTTATAAGCACACTTGTGACATTGAATGAGGGGCCTACCCCCTAACTCCAATATGACCTCATCTTAACCAATGACATCTGCAACAATGCTATCTACAAATAAGGGCACATTCTGAGGGGCTGAAGGTTAGGACTTCCACATGAGGACTTAGGGAAGACAAAATCGAACCTATAAATGTATTGGGAACCTATCACATGCCAGGCACTGTGATGATTCTGGGGATACACTCTTGAAGAAGAAAGGCAGCTTCTACCCTCCCAGGGCATGTGTGGGGGAAAGGGGCAGAGAGAATAACAGACAAATCACATCATCAGCATTATGATAAAGCCCTGCTGTGGGAGCACACATGTAGGGCTCCCATTGTAGCCATGGAGCCCAGGGGAGGCTGCCCTGAAGAAGTGAGGCTGAAACTGAGGCTGAAGGATGATAGGAGGTTGCCAGGGAAAAGGTGGGGTGAGCAGGTAGATATTCCAGTTGGAGGTGACAAAAAAAAGTCCATGGTTTTGGCATATGACATGTGAGGGTATATCTTAGATATTAAGGAGACGAGGACTAAAGGGACAGAGACGACTCTGGGAGGAAAATAATAAAGGCCTTGTGAGCCCACTGAGGAGTTTGGATATCAACCTGAGCCACTGAAGAGCGCTATTTAGGAAATGGCAGGATCAGACTTACAATTTAGAAAAACCAGCCCATGGCAGTCTGGATAGGAGAACAGGAAGAAAGAGCCACTAAGAAGGACATTTCTGTCGTCCAGATGGGACATGACCACACCAAACTAGGAGAGTACCAGGAGATGGAGCCCAGAGAGCATTAATACCCACTTGTCCTCTGCGTCCAGCCCAACTTCATACCCCATCTCAGCCTTCGCGCCCCTGCCCGGCCCCCGCATCCCAGCCTGGGACCCTCAGATCTCACAGGTACCAGCTTTCCCAGCAGCCACTTCACTTGTCTGTGCGAAGGCTTGATACAAATCTCCTCTCCCCCACTATTTCATTTTTCAAATACATGGTGTTTACCGCGGTCCAGGCACTGAGTGAGACATTTCAATTCATGAAGGAATCAGAAAGCAAGTGCTATCACTACCCCGTGGGGAGACAGGAAGGCCTTGCCCAACGTCGCAGAGCTGACGGGTGGCAGAACCAGTACGTGGCCTCTGGCTGCAGAGTCCACACCCTGACCCATGACCCTACACACTCTCTTTTGAGCAGACTTTATCATCACGCATAGCAGAATGCCTGGCATGTGCAAGTCCTCAATAAATTCTTGTTGAATGAATGTTGGTGATAATCAGGTATATGTGGTGGAAATGGTGAGGGGACGGAGGTTGGGGGCAAGTGTCAAAAATCACTTCCAGAACTTTCTGCATAGATGGGAAATGAGAATCACACGAGGGGAAGCTCTGACCAGGGGCTGCAGAGAGAAAGAACTTCAAAGAACCTCTCCCAGAACCTCTGCGTGGTGGGGTGGCTGGGACAGGCTGATGGGTCGCCTCTCCTCCCATGCCTCAGGCATCTGGAGTCCCGGCCACCCTGCAATCATTTCACGTCAGCCACTGCCTGGTGAGAATAATATCAATCTGAAACTTTTTAGGCCTTACCCATAACAGCTGAATAACAGCTATTAGCTTTGGACTCTAGGCATTTTTATGAGATCTTAGTTCCAGGGCTTGAGGTTTGGCAAAATGAGCATATTATTCACACACAAAACAACGGCATTAAAATAGCATTATGAGTCTGGCTGACACTGACGAAACCTAGGAAATTCAGAATTATGGTGGAAAGCCTGTCCTGAGTTCACCTTCACCACTAGGCCCGGTGTTACTTCTCCTGCCAACACATTAAGGGTGAAGAGAAAGGCCCCCAGTGGGGGGAGGGGCCACGTGGGGACATTCAAGGTGGCCCAGGTAAGCGGGAAAAGGAAGAGGAGGAGGACTTGGAGGAAGGTCTGCGACAGCAGGGGTCATGGTCCCTGGCCCAGGCCTTCCTCTGAGAGCCTGTGTGGTGACGTAAGCATGAAGCACTGGCTCCGGAGGCCAGGCCCTTGGTCCCAGGGCCAGGCCCAACTTGCCAGCACCTGCTTCTAGCTCTTCTGGGCTGGATACCTACCTGTTATAAGCTGCTGCTGATGAGACATGCACACCTTTGCCCCATGAGACAGAAGCATCATTCAAACTTCCATCCCTCTACCAACCTTGGACACAGGGAAACTCGCAGGCAGGTGCTTCATTCCCCACTTAATTTCCATTTTTTGAAAGGAATTGAGTGGAAAGAAGCTCAATCATGGGTGAACAAAAAGTGTTGACTGTGCTTAAACATGCCAACGTGGCTAATTGTCCCATTGGTAGACCACAAAGAAAATATAAGAGTCCAAACAATTTTTATTTGGAGTTGCACTGAGAGTTAGGGAGAGAAGTGAGGAAAAGAAATTGCTTCTTCTAGGCTTAAAAAAAAAAAAAAAGCAAAAAATCTTTCTCCATTTGAGATGAGATGGAATCATTTACTCTAAGTTATTTATTTATTTCAGCTTTAGTGAGGTATAGTTGACAGATGAAATGGTAAGATATTTAACATGTACCATGTGATGATTTGATATGCGCATACGTCGTGAAAGGATTCCCCCTTCAAGTTAGTTTCACATCTACCACCTCACATATTTGCCTTAAGTGCTACTTTCTTAGCAAATTTCAATTATTCGATACAGTGTTTTCAACTATAGTAATCGTGTTATACATTCGATTCTCAGACTGTATTCATCTTATAACTGACAGTTTATGTAACTGGTTCTTTGATTATGATTTGGGAAGAAATTTCTGTAATTCCAGAATGCACCAGAGCATTTTTGGTGAGAACTTCCCACAAGGTGTTGAAAATAGTTCTACTTAAGTCAAGACCTCAAGAATGGGCCCAGGTCATTTTGAATATGGTGAATGTTACCCCCGTCTAACCGACTTTAAAGTGACCAAATGCAGGCCTTGGGAAAGCTGACTTGGTCTAGCATAATGTGTCAGGAGTGGCAGGGAAGGTGAGCTGCCACCCCTACATAGGAAAGAAACCCAACGAGCTTTTGTAAAATAAAAATAAAATGTGACTTTAATTACACAAAATGACTGCCTTCTTCCAATAGCTTTTGAATTTCTTTCAACTTTTCATCTTCCCAGTCTCTCAGAGATTAATACATCTCTTCTCTCTGCTCTAAATCCTGATACACCAGAGTGACAACCGAAGTGGGTGGGTTCCTTTAACCTTTCCAATAATCCTGTGAAGAGCTGCTCCTGTGAACCCACTGATAACATAACTATGCTATTTATCATAGAGATCCAGAATGATGTGATGCTACTTGACCAAGGTCACACTTAAGCGGTGGGGCTGGAAGTTCACTCCACGTGTCCTGCTTCAGAGGCTGTACCCCTAACCACGACTGGAGTCCTCACCCCACGCACCAGCCCCGCATATGATTTAAGGTGGAGCTTAGCCAGCCATCCCACCCCGGACCTGTGCTACCTGTCAAAATCAGAACCACAGAGTTCAGGATCCTTCCAGAAGTCTCCAACTTAGCTCAAGAAACCCTATTCTCTGTTAGCCAGATGAAAAACGAAAAAGCAATTGTGCTCATTTCTAAATTGTTCACAATATCTATGAAAACCACGTCTTTCCGAAAGTATGCTGACGGCTCTTATCATTTACCCCTCTTCACACATAGGAGAACTGAGCCGGCTCTGTGCTACCATGCCAACAGCTGAGCTGGGCAGGAAGTGCAGGCAGACTCGGGCCTGAGAAAGGGGCTGGGCAAGCACTGTTCCAACAAGCTCTAAAATGTTGATAATTCTGAGCACTCTGGCTGCAAAGGCATCAAAGTACAGAACAGCTGGCAGTTGAAAGAAAATCATTTCTGGTCCCCCCTGACCTGACCTGTCACTTAGCAAAGCAGAGACAGCTTCGGTTTTGCCACGGAGCACTGCTGTCTAGATGTCACAGCCACAATCCGTGACCCTCCTTGCGAGGGCACTGGCGATGCTTCCCCTTTCTTGTTTGGAAGAAACAGTCATGAGAGATTGATCAAATAAAATGACAGCTGCAGATGGAGGACAAAGAGATGGTGTAAACCTGGGGTCTAACAAGTTCAGAGACACCCAGGACACAGCGACATCAGCAGAACCAGGCCTCTTAAAGTCAGGGACAGAGAGCGCCTGGCAGATTTCTTGTGAAGCCATAGATAATTCTCTTCCAGCAGGAATTTTTACTTCACAGTCTTGATGAGCCTGTTCACTGTGACTTAACTCTAAGTTTGAAGAAAAAGTGTGAGCATCTGACAGGTTTCTTGGCAACACCTTTTGCCATGAGGATGCATTTGTCTCTGGTTTTGTATTAGAATTCTTTGGTAGGATATTCTTTAATTAAATCATCCTCTTTGAAGGTTGAATCTTTAGACTTTTTTATGTCCTCCCCATCATGGACCTCCCCCTGCACACACGCATACACACATGCTCAGACGTGCACAGATCCATCCGTCCTGGATGAGGGGCTTGCTTGGCCCAGGTAGGAGCGGCCAGCCGGTGCTCAGCGTAGCCCAGGGCAGGGAGGCCCTGGTGGGACCAACACAGGAGATCTGAACCAGTCTCATGCCCTGTCTCCCAGTGAGTGCTTTTCCTTGATTGTGCCTGGTGGTGCTTTTCCTTGCTAGTTTTGTAGCTGAGCAGTGGGACTCAGTGAGGGGGAAATGGTTAGAAGAAAGAAACACCTGGGTATCAGAAACAGGGCTGGTGAGAAATGAAAATAATTTCTAGGGTTTCGTCAGCCTCTGCTCTTTCTCCTTCCCTTTTTGTAATTCAAAGTCCCACAGGTGTGAACATGGCAAAATAGGTTTCCTTGCCTCACCATGTTATTAAGGAACATCTCACTCTGAGTCAGGCTGAGTTATGAAACCTGAAGGTTTAGAAAACTAGGTCAAGGGCGTGGGGGAAACGCCCGCTGAGGGAAGTCACGGGGTTCACCCCTGGCACCAGGGAAGAAAGAGGCCGTCACCTCATGACCAGCTTCTCCTGGAGATCCCTGAACCCGCGCAGACATTTCTGCTCCATGGGAACCACAGGAATGGGACTGGCCTCAGAGCCTGGGAAGGGAACTGAGCGTCCTGTTGGGTTGGCCTCCCAGCCAGTTTCCTGTGCTGTCACTTCACAGCACTAGGCCATGCTTCTGCCTTCCAGAGTACCACAGAGAGAGCTTGTGGGGATCTTGTGAAAGCCCTCTATTTTGACTAGGGTGGGTTAGCTTTCTTTGTTCCCGAGGGCAGGAGGAAGGATGAAATGGCATAACTTTTCTTGGTTCTGCTACCGCACTGCTTGGCTTCCCTGTGTCACTCCTGAGGTGGGAGGTTAACCAAGAAGAAATCCAACATCCTCCAACCCTGTCATTCACAGGAATAGAGCCCTTTGTGATGTTGCTCTGCCCAGGGCCATGGAATTGCACCTTGTCATTACTGGAAGGGATGAGCCCATTCTGAAAGGACACACTCACCTTGGGTGTTTTAAACTTTAGGCAGTAGGCAACATGACTTTGTTGTTTCTTTTAGACCATAAATTACCTTTCTGAAGATCACAATAAGCCCATATAATAGAAGACCCAGGCAGCTTCTTATGTCAGTTCACAGAGTAAGAAAATTTTTGCAAAAGAAAAAATCAACTTTCACTTTCAAAGGCCTGAAAATATGATCAGGAAGTGCCCTTGCCTCTCCCCTTCTGCCACCTGACACACCAAAGAATAAAGTACTGTTCCAGAACAGGATGTCAGCAAATGCAAATTCACACCTCGGATGCCATCTGAATGCACAAGCACCCAGGCATGCTGCAGCGGGTGAGGGGAGGGAGAGACTGATGAGAAAGTCTTCTGCAGGGTGGTGGGTTCCACATCAGGCTTTAGAGATTGACAGTGGAGAGTGGCCAGGGAGGGTTATGAAGCAGGGGTTGGGGAGGCAAGCAAGTAGAAGCAGAAAAGTCTATGGGATAATAGGATTTTACTTTTTCATCTCCCTAAAAGGAACCCACCAGGAAACACAGATTATGATGTGGCAGAGACAATTGTTCAGTAGAACTTCCTTTTCTTTTAATCCTCACTTGAGGGCATTAGGGCTTGCTCACTGATTTTAGAGAGAAGAGAAGGGAGGGGTAGAAAGAGAGGGAGAGAAACATTGATGCAAGAGAGAAAGATTGATCAACTGCCTCTGGTACACACCTACACACCCTGACCAGGAACCGAACCCACAACCCAGGCATGTGTCCCGACTGGGAATCAAACTGGCAACATTTTGATTTATGGGATGATGCTCCAACCAACTAAGCCACACTGGCCAGGGCTAGATTTTTTTTTTTTTTTTAATTTTAGTTTTTGTTGTTCTGTTCTGACTCTGAAAACATACACCTCACAGTCATGGAGTCCACCAATGTGTATCCAGCTGGCCCTCTGTGCCAGATCCTCCTCCAGGGGCTGGCCGTGGGCCTCAGACAACACCAGCTATGTCCTTAGAGCCATGGTACCTGGCTGAGCAAGAGATGGGCAAGGAGCAGGTCAATAGACAGAGAACAGTTCAGGGTGATGGGGTTCAAGAAAAACAAAACATCCACGTGACAAAGGCATGGGGAAGGAGTAGCATTCACTAAGCGAGTAAGGAAAGACCTCTCCAAGGTCATGACACATGGGCAGAGACCTAAGTGACAAGAAGCAGCCAACCTTGCAGGGTAAGATTTGCATTCAAAGCAGAGGGAACAGAAAGTGCAGAGGCCCCGAAGAAAGGAGACTGGTGCATGCTAGGGACAGAAAGAAGACCAAGGCAGACAAGGAGAAAGGAGGGGAGACAGAGTGACAAGAAAGGAGGTGAGAAGGAGCCAAGTCAGAGGGGAGCTTGCATCTCTTAGCAACGAATTGGACTTTATAATACATAATAGGAAAGTAAAGGGGGATTTAGGAGGAGTAGACTTATAATTCAGCCTATAAATACAGTGTATGAATCAGACCCCAGCGGGCAATCCCAGAAGCTCTCAGAGCACCTGGGACTTGAGAGAATGGCTGACAACTGTCTAGTGATCAGGCATGCACCTGAGATCTAAAAAGTGGCCACATGCACATGGTAATTTTTGGACCCAGAAAGAGACTCTAATACCTTACACAGGTACTGTTTTACATGTCTACATCTTGCACCATGAGTATCCCAATAATATATGCATACTTCATTTCTTAAGCATGTACACGGTCATGAATGATAATTAAACTCAGAGTGAATTCTACATATTACACATCGAGTTCTCCTAAGACCCCTTGTCTGGTGAGCATGCCGTGAACATGCTGAAAGGGAGAGAGGGAATCTCAGCTCTCAGCCCAAACCTGCTCCAACCCCCCAGAGCACCCGGGGCCCTGGGGAAAGTCCAAGCTGTCTGTTCTCGTCACTGTGACGGTTCAGAACCATGGGTGTCAAGTCATCATTTCATGGCCAAGATTTTCTCTCCAGACTGAAGCTCACTCATTTCTGACAATATGTTGAAAATGAAATATGCCTCCCTGCCCTCCTCCTTCCATTTAAAATTTATGAACTCTGCAGTTTTTTAAAAAAAAAACAAAAGTTACTCAAGATTTTCAGAATGAGCTATCCCTTTACACATCAGCATACAGATGGCAAGATCTGAACGGACAGAAAAAGTGTTAAACATAGACAGATCATCTTGGAACACACAGAATAAGAATTAAAAATTTTTAGAAAAAGAAAAAGAATCGTAAAATTCAGGCAGCATAGCAAACACCTGCCAGAACCTACTGGCAGGAGTGTGTCAAAATTGTCCTTATTCATCAATTTAGGTGGCCCTGGGCCCCAGCAGAGGCCCCGCCCCATCTCTGTTGCCGAATGGATGGCAGTGGAAAGGTTCTCGAGCAGGACAGTGGCGCCCGGCCCTGACCTTGTCTTGTTCTGTCAAGTCAGAGCTAATGAGAGGGGCCCAGGCCATGTGTCCTGTGTCCTTGTTCTTCTATCTGACCTCAGAAAGACACTAGATCTGGTGTTTGCCATTTGGCCAACAGTCATGAGTCCTGCATTTTAAAGGACTTTAAGTAAGCATACACACACACACACACACACACACACACACACACACATATACACCTCAAAATGTTAAGCTGAAAGAATCTTATTTTCTATTTTAAATCTTTCAGCTTACAGTAGAGGAAATAGATCCACGGTGAAAGGGTCGTTTTTGAGGCAGCAACAGAACCAGGACAGAAAGTCCCATGTCCTTCTATCAAATTCACAGAAAAGCCACCCCAAGTGACTCTGTTATACAGTCTCGAACCGTCCAGACTCAATGGCCGTTTTCCCAATGCTCAGCCACCTGACCTTAAAGCAGTGGAGGGGATTCTTCCTTAACGTGGTCAGAGGCAACCAAAAGCTCCAAACCCAGTGTTGCCTTCACCTTATTTTTAGTCACCCTCTTCCTTTGAATTATAGTGATCCGTAATGTAGCTTAAATTAGGGTACAAAAGAATCTTGTCTACATGAAAACAGCCTGAAATCAGGAAGTAGGCAAGAAGGCCCCTATAAAGACAAAAATGTCCTCTTAGGGCCCACTGAATCGTGATGAGTCCCTTCAGGCCTTTGTTGGTGTCCCTGACTCAAGATTAATAAATTTAAGAAGTGTTTGAAGGGGTTTCAAGCTCCCAGAAGACTGGGAACAGCAAGGAAATAGAAAGTAAAAGCTCCTAGGCCACAGCCAGACCATCCATAGTGCTGAGAAGGGCCGCAGGCAACAAGGCAGACACACCACAATGAAACACGAAATGCAGACACACTTCGGGGAAGGATGTGCAAGGCCAGGCCTCAGGCCATCTCGCCAGCCTGGCAACACGCTGGGCCACAGCGGCCCCTGGCTCAGCACAGCACCCCTTGCTTCTAAAAGTATCTTGATTTAAACAACAAGAGAAAGTTTTACTTTGGTCATCATGCTTTGAAGAAATAGAGAAGTATGATATATACTAGCAAGACAGGCGAGGCTATCATTTCATGTGGCAATGACTGTTAAGATTGTATTGTTTAAAGGGTGTAACCACACGAGCGAACGAGCAAATCTCCTCAGCTTTGTAGAATCCCCTGGGGCGTTGATTCTCTCTCTTTGCCCTCCCCTGAACAGCCTCCAGATCCGGTGCTGCCTCCCTGATTTTTATGCTCAGGAACACTGATAGTTGTGGAGAAGAGCTTCAGCACTTCAACTAGACCTCAATGCAAATCACAAGTGACCTGGACAATGAGCTTTCTGAGGCCAGGCAGTCCTGGCTCTCTCCAGCACTCAGCAAAACCCCGAGGGGAGAGGGCGGTTCTTTCACATTTTCCACCTACACTGGACACTCAACCTCCTCCCCTCAAGAGTGATTTTTTTTACAGCATCTTGGATCGCGCTGGTTAGACTAAGACACCATCACAGCTTTTTTTGTTTGAGTGTGCATTACTCTCATTCTCTCTTTACCCCTCCTTATAAATGAATACGTTTTTATGGTTTCTGCTCATAAAAAGGAACTTGGAAACGCCAAATATTATTTTTAAAGTAAAGACTCTGTAAATGTGAAGGTTCTCTCCTGAGGGAAGTGTTGCTCCCTCCACCGCCACCACCAAAGTCACAAAACAGGACGAAGAGATGGCTCCGCAGAGCCCTAGGGACACGGAGGTATTCTTTTGAAGCTGTTTACAAACAAGGCTTCAATGCTGGAGTCTGGGTCACAAAATCAGAGGCTGTTTTGAGCTGCTATCCTGGCCTGTGGGGCAGCCTCGTAGGCGGCTCGTGAACACGGTAGTGATTGTACAAGGTCAAAGGCACAGCCTTCAGGAAGACAGGTGTTCAAGGGGCCTCCTCACCACTGGCTGTCGACAAACAAACCAGTTGCCCAGGGTGGTGATCTTAAAGTATCTAAATAAATGAGATAAAAAGATGGCACCAATTAATTTGGATTTCCACACTCAAATCTTTGTCTTCCTCATAGGTGGCCAACTGTAAACTGATCTTTTTCTTGTTGGAGTGAACAACCCAGGATAAAGAAAATTAAAAACAAAAAGAAGCCCTTCTTTATGGAGTAATTACTTCTCCCCTGCACTGCACCCCCGCTGTGGGCTTACAGAGAGCTGCAGCCTAACTCTAACCATTTCACCAATGCCGTCACTGGCCGAGAGCTGAGCTAACACGATCGCCCTGGTCAGCTGGAATTCTGAAACCAAGTAATGCACAGTTTGGTGCTGTTTACTGGAAACGGGTGACTTATTCCATGATCTAAGTGCTGACCCCTTTCGTACGCCTCCCCAGACAGCTGCACACTTGGGAAAGTACAAGAGCACATCGAAGAGAGTACAAGAGCAGAAGATGACTGGGAAACATTCTGCTGGCACAAAAGCCAAGGAAAAAAGTGTTTTTGAATAACACCGTGTAGCTTTAGCAATCCAAGTACATATTCTTTCCGAGGGGAGTACACATGACTAACACAAGCCAGTTATGAATGAGTGAGTGAGCATCAAAATGAAGTGTAAAATGAAAGACAATTTCAAATGTTATCATGTTGTTACAGAACGGAGGAGGGGCACCCAATGATATACTGTTACCAAAAGGACCCCCCTTTGTGCTCCTGGGGTCCCCCACCCTGTACTAGGTTCCTTTTGCTCATCGTCAAAGGAAAGACATCTCTCAATGCCAGAGACTGGTGAAAAGGAAAGGAATTATTTATTTACAAGTTATATGGACTTAGAGTAGTGATTTAATGACTTCCTTAAAATACTAAAGTTCTTTAGAATACCCGCGAATGCACACAGTCCTTCCTTCTCGCCCTGCCCATCCAGGGTACTGTATCTCAGGGAAAGAAATAGAAGTCTGTGATTCAGGCAGATCCTCGGTTCTGACACCATCCACTGTGTCGCCACCACGATCTCCAGTTAATCCAAAACCATGTGGCACCTGCTCATGGCCCACCAGCAAGAGTCTTTTCACCCCTTTTCTTCCAGGAAAAGTCTCTCCTGCTTCCTAGGCCGCGTGGCAAAAGGAACAACCCAAAGCCCCGTGGTCCTTTCTCCCTCTTGCCCAGGCCGAGGGGTCCCCACTCCTCCAAAGCCTCGTGGTCCTGTCTTTCCTTCCTGCAGCATCCCTCCTGCATTCTTCCAAACTGCTAAGAGAGAGCTCTGCATCGCTTCTACGTCTTGCTTCCCAGCTTCCTAAGCTGTGTGGCAAAGGGAGCCCCAAAGCCCTGAGGTTCTCCCCTCTCGCCAAAAGCAGTGTGTTCCTTCCTTCTCAGTTACATCTTGAGAGCAAGTCACTTCCATCCCCTAGGCTCAAAGCACGGCCACAGCTATTTTACATATCTATGAAACCAGTTAAAGGTTATAGATATGTTAAATGACCATGCCAGAGGTTAGCTGCAAAGCTGCTGCTATACAAAAGAGCTCTGAATGGTCCTGCCTCAGGTGTCCCATCCTCCCCCAGTTCAGACTTGTGGGGATGAGGACATCCTATATATATTTCTAATATTTCCTGGACACCTTGAGTTCTGGACCCCATTACAAATCCCTATTGGGCCCACTTCTTGGCTACACCCTGTTACAGAAGCACAGACTTTAGTCCCCTTTCTCAAACTCACTGAAAAAAACTGACTTCAATGAAACAGAAGAATGACCGTTCTCCAAAAAAACTACCTAGCAGGTTGCCTCAAACTCAAAAGCCTGGAAGGAGGCTGAGAACCATATCCCTAGAGCTCAGGCAAAACCAATCTCCCAAATGTCAGGTCTGAAAGACAAAGCTAGTGTCCTTTGCAGGTCCTGCAGGCAGTGCCCTGAAAAGCATGCCCAGCCCAGGGGGTGAGCAGAGGGGAGGCTGGGAGCTAAATCTTTCCCCCTAAATCACACAAAGACAGTGTCTGTTCACCAAGCAACCCAAAGGTGATTTTTTTTGTAACTCAAACAAGGCACTGAGTGGGCCAGTGGCAGTCCTGGGTCTCCAGTTACAGAGGAGAGACCCAGGAGCCAGACAGGCCACGATGAAGAGGAGAAGTTCAGAGCAGACCCCAGCCCCACCCTCTGTAGGGATGTGGAGTCAGCTCTGCTTGAGGCGTCTCACCGTATCTGTTAATTTTTTTCCTTGGGGCTGTGTCTCCCATTTATTTTCAGTCTCTACAAATGAGAGTGGTTCTCAGCCAAATCTTTTAAATAAAATCAACCTGGCTGTAAGTGCTTCCCTCTCTCTAACGAAGCAAGCAAGGCAGCAAGGAGCCAGGTGAAAGAGGTGAAGGACACACAGGACTGGGAGAGCCTCCTAAAGAAACAAGTTTCAGCCAACAAGATTCTAAATATAAAAAACAAAACAGAAGGACAGAGCGAGGTTATTGGTTATATGTCACTGTGACTGGTCTAAGGAATGCCAGATACCTGGTGAAATGCTACTTCCTGGCGTGTCTGCAAAGGTGCCGTGGGGAGAGAGCAGCATTGGCAACAATGGAAAGGGCAAAGCGAGTGGCCAGCACCAACGTCGCGGGCGACATCTAGTCGGGGGCTGGCCTGAATGAACCAAAAAGGAACAAGAAGGCGGATTTTGCTCGTTTGGCTTGGCTGGGACATCCATCTACTCAGCAGACCCTGAGCAGGGCTCACCCCAGGCCTCATTCTCAGGCCTCTGCACTCACGACAGGTTTTGCCGGTTCTCCAGCTTGCAAATGACAGACAGATCATGGAGCTTCTCAGCCTCCATAATTATGTAAGCCGATTCCTACAGTACATCCCTCACCACACACCCCCCCATATATATAAACACACACAGGGAGGGGCAAAGTAGGTTTACAGTTGATGGAAAATAATACAATGATGAATAAATAATAATACAAGAATACACCCTGTGTTTCGTGTACTCACAGTGTAAACCTACTTTTGCCCCACTCTGCATTTTGTTTCTCTGGAGAATCTTGACTCATACTGAGGGAAAAGATAGAAAACTTCAAAAATGAGTAGAAAACAACCGAAAGTAAACTAGCAATTATGCATATTTTAAATTTTTTTAATCCTCACCTGAGAGTATGTTTATTGATTTTAGAGAAGGAGGAAAGGAGAGAGAGAGACATTAATCTGAGAGAGAAACATTGTTCAGTTGCCTCCCGTATGTGCCCTGACCAGGGATTGAACCCACAACCTAGGTATGTGCCCTGACTAGTGATCAAACCCACAAACTTTGAGTGTACGGAACGGATGTTCCAAACATCTGAGCTACCCGGCCAGGGATGCACATTTCAAATTTTGATCGGTCCTTATACTTGGGCATCTAAAGATATTTATCAATCTTCACTCTCATCAAAATAGATGAGAGTTTTCCTATATCTGTGATTGTAGATACTATCAATCTTTTAGATTTGAGGTAATTTGTCAGATGAAGAAAATGGCTTCTCTTCATTTTAATTAGCATTTCCCTGATGATTAGTGTGGTCAAGCATGTTCACACATACTCACTGGCCTCTGTATTTGGCCGCACCTAGAAGCAACCTCCAGTGCTGGGAAAAATCCTTAAGAGAAATGTGAACACGTAATGACGTTCTCAGTGGGGAAGAGGCAGACGCGGTGCTGCTGAGGTCAGACTTTGCTGGAACATGGTGGAGCAAGTCTTGTCATCAGGAACCGACAGGCTTTTGAGAAAATCTAGAGACCAAATTATGTGATAAGATTTTCTAAATCCAGGGTCAGTCAAAGGCACAGAAAAGAGAAGAAACAGAATCAGAAGTCCAAGAAATCTCACTCCGGGCCAGACAAGGTGGTCTGCTAAGCTGCGTGGCTGGGATGAAAAGGCAAGGCTGAAAAGATCTTCACCTACCCCACGATCCTTGCTGGTGCCCGAATCTTTGAAAGTCCTTATTCCCTGGGGGCCACTCTCTCAGTCTCTGAAAGGACGTGATTGCGCTTCAAATGACCACAATGTCCTCAAGCACCTCCAGTGCAACAAAAATCGCTGCAGATACTGGCTCAGTCAGAAGGCACCATAGTGCAGCGTGGGCCTGGGTCAGGCAGAGGCGACAGAAAAACTGGCTGCCTGATGACACAGTGAAAAATGAGGATAAAAATGCCCATTTCATAGGGAGTTATGGTAGTTAAGTGAAGCAAAGTATTTAAGGCCTGTTCGCCTGGGACAAAGCAGGTCCTCGGTAGAAAGTAATTCCCCGCCCCTTTCTTCTGATTCCCTTTAACAGTTAATTTGGCACTCAGTGCTTGTGAAGCCAGCAATGTTGGGGGAACGGAAAACAGAACTGGGGACAGGGAGCATCTCCAGGCAGTGGGGTAGGACGAGACGGTGCCATGGGAGACACGGGTGGGGAAATGACCAAGTCTGCTCACTTCGCTGTCTTGTCACCAGGTGGGCATATGACATGCTAGATTCTGCGTACAAGCACTGAGCTAAAATACAAAGCCCTTGAATTTACTTTAGAAAAAAGAAAACGTGGCATGTGGCATTCAAAGGCTTTTGAGAATAGACTTGGGAGGGTGCAAACGCAATTCAGGTCCCACTTTTTTGTGTGGGAGGGAAGAAGTGAAATGCCTGTGTGGGGGGCAAGACTCGGGGAGCCCGGGGTGGCAGGGAGCGGGGTGGGAGTGGCCGACAGCTAGGCTACAAGTTCTAAGTTTCCACTCAGGGCAGGGATGTTGTCTTACAGCAAATTTCAAACCTGACACGATCTAAATTATTTTATCATTAGTATTTTACTTCCTGAAATATTCTCAACGTAGAGCAACAGTGCTTTAGAAAAGCACCCGTCCGAGGGTACCACGCTCAAGACTATTGAAGGAAAGGAACCCTTTGCCATCTCTGCAAACCCTGAAATAGCCCCAACTGTGAGAAGCTGCATCAGCTCTCGCCGCTATGCAAATCGGAGAGCGGCTTGCAGGGCGGCCTTGATTATTTTGGTAAATGTGTGGGTAGGGGAGGGGAAATGGCTGTTTAAAATGCATTTAAAACTTGTAGTTTCCAGTTCTTAAAATCTGCAAGAAGGAACTTAGATTTCCTAGGAACAAAGTACAACAAAACTTACTCCAGAAATATGTCAGGCATAAATACACTTTATTTTCCTTTTTAACTTGAGTTTTATTGTTGACACTGTTACGGATGTTCTTTTTTCCCTCCCTTTGCCCATCCCCACCCAGCCCCCACCCCCTTCCCTCTGGCCATCACCACCACACTGCTGTCCACGTTCAAGGGTCACACACATACGTTCTTTAGCTAACCCCTTCACCATCTTCCACCCAGCCCCCCTCCCCCTCCCCTCCAACCACTGTCTGTTCCATGTATCCATGCCTCTGTTTCTGTTTTGTTTCTCACTTTATTTTGTTTATCAGATTCCACATATAAGTGAGATCATATGGCATTTGTCTTTTACCAACTGGCATATTTCACTAACATAATAATCTCCAGGTCCAATAAATGCGCTTTACAGCCACACTGCTGGCTCTCTGAAGGCAGTTGAGAATTTTCCTACCAGATGGATAATGTAAGGGCACTTCACCTGCACATCAGAACTTGTGGGCTCCCCCAGCAAAGCTGCTGGCACGGCATCAAGCCTCTTTACCACCACTGTGCAAGGTCATGACTCCTGAGCCGTTCTGTGGCCAGCCACTGCTTCGGCCCTTCAGACCTGATGCTCGAGCCACCTGCGACTTCCAAGATCTGGTTCATAGCTGGGCTTTGTCTCCTCCCTCCATGACTTTCCTCACTGCATCTGGGGTGCTGACTCTTGGTCCTCAGTCTTCTTCCAGGATCCAGGTCTCTGCCATGGACGCCCATTCACTGAAGTATTCACTGTTAATGCAAATGTACCTCTGGGCTCCAGAATTGCATCCTCAATTTGGCATCACATAATTGAATCATGTGAACTATCAAAACCAAGGTGTTGTTAACATCACTATGGAAAAACAAACATGCAAGAATAGCCAGGAAATCGATTAAAAAGAGCAACTATGAAGGTGAACTAGCTCTTCTAAACATGAAAGCCTGCAATAAAGCCACCACATCTGAAAAAATTCTGGTACTGGCAATAGGCAAACAGAGCCACAGAATAGAATAAAAAAACACCAAAGACACCCGAGTACATATGGAAATTTAACGTGTGACAAAGGGAGCATCTCAAATTGCTGGGACAAAAATCAGAAAAACTGGGTAGCTGCGGGGGAAAGACAAAGTCTGTGCCGGGTGCCACACACAAGAATAAACAGTAAGTGGATTGGGAATCTGAATGGAAGTGTTTAAAATATACAAGCACTAGAAGAAAACATGCATGAATTCCTCTTTAGCTGTGTTAGAAGGAAAGTCTTTCTAACCATGACTCACAGCTCAGACAAAAAAGAAAGAGAATAGATCAATAAACGTGGCCACATAAAATTATAGAAACACTTGGGTGGCAGAAGCACTGTGTACAAAGTCAAAAGACAGTGGGCACGCGGGGCAGAGTGTTTATAACTTACAGCACAGACAAGGGGCTGCTCCCCCCAATACTTAGAAAGTCTTAGAGGGAGAAATAACCAAAATCAACAGAGAAATGGGGAAAACCAGAAACAGAAAATTTATTTTAAAACATATGTAGGGCACTTAAACAAACGAAAAGATATCCGGATAACTCATAACTAAAGAAGTGCATGTTAGGACAATCCTGTTACCTCTCAGGTAGGCAGAAATGTTAAAGTATGACAACGCATCCCCTTGGGGAAGCTGGGAGACAGCAGGCACCCTCGTTTGTGTGCTGGTGGTGGGGGGACCAGCTGGCATGGCCTTCTGAGAGGGGGACATGGCAATGACCAGGAAAACAATTCATGCACTTACCTCTCAACTGAGCGGTCCCGCGTCTAGGAATCTGCCCTGAAGATACACATTCAAAAATACAGAAGTATAGGAGCATAGGTAATTCACTGCAACACTGTTTGGGAATGCTTTCAATACAGCTGTGAACCACTCAGCGATGCTTCAGTCAAAACTGGGCCACGTGTATGATGGTAGTCCCTTAAGATGATAACGGAACTGAAAAATTCCTGTCACCTCGTGACGTTGTTGTCATTGTAAGGTCATAACGCAACGCATTACTCAAGCGTCTGTGGTGCTGCTGGTGTAAAGGAACCTGCTGCACTGTCCTGACAGTCGTATCAAAGTAGCGCACGTACAAGTGTGTGCAGTACATAAAACTTGGTGATGACAGTAAATGACTAAGTTACATGTTTAATGTATTTACCATACTATACTCTTTATTATTTTAGAGCCTATTCTTTCTACTCACAAACGGAAAGTTTACTGCACCCTGGCCAGGTGGATCATTGGTTAGAAAGTCATCCCATACACCAAAAGTTTGTGGGTTTGATTCCTGGTCAGGGCACATACCCAGGTTATAGGTTTGATCTCTGGTTGGAACAGCTGATCGATGTTTCTGTCTCATCTCTCTCTCTCTGTGTCTCACTGACTCTCTCTTGCTCCCTCTCCCCTTCCCCTCCTCTCTCTCTAAAACCAATAAACATATCCACAAGCAAGGATTTAAAACAAGAAAGTTCGCTGTACACAATCTGCCGTGGTACCCGGGCAGCAGCCTCTGACAGCTCTGGTTCACCTTATCTCTTGATTGCATCACTTTCTCTTGTACTTGATTTAATTTTGTGGCATGTTGTTCATCATGGACCCTAAGCCTACCAAACCCACTACTAATGTTGCCAGTAAGAGGCCACATCCAGTGACTGACCCAGGAACAAAATTTAAAGTGATCAAGGGCCACGAAGGGAGGAGACCAGGGATGGCGACCGCTCACCAGTCAGGCATGTCCTTTCCACCATAGGTATGATCTTGAAGAACATGAAGAAAGTGATGGAAGCTGTTAAAAGACTGGCTTCATCGAAGGCAACAAAACAAACAAAAATTCCATAGGGGCGTATATCAGATACAGAGAAACTTCTAATGATCTAGATTGAAGACCAGACACAGAATCATACCCCTCTCAGCACGGTGAGGATCACCACCAAAGCAAACATTTGTTTGCGATGTCGAAAGAAGAGGCTGGCCCGACTACGATGTTGCATTTACTGCTAGCTCTGAGTGATTTAAACAATTCAAGAATTGTTGTGCATTGCATAACCTAAAAGCGAGTGGTGAGTCTGTGAGTGCTGATGTGAAGGCAGCTAAGGAATTTTTGGAAACTCTAGATAAGCTGATGTGGAGGAAAATATCTTGCCAGAGCAAATATTCAATATGGGTGAAACCTCTCTGTTCTGGAAGCTGACGCCTGGAAGGACTTTCATCCATAAGGAGACCAAGCCATGCCAGGTTTCAACGCTTTTAAGAACAGGATAACAGCCTTGCTTGGGGCGGTGTTGCAGGCTACAAACTGAAACCCTTTGTGACCTGGCGCAGTGAGAACACCAGGGCTGTCAGGCATATCAATCAGCACACACGGCCAGGGTCTTGCAAGAGCAATAAAAAGTCATGGATGACCCAGCTACCCTTCCAAGGTGCCTTCCTGAATTGCTATGCCCCAGAAATGGAGGAGGACTATTTGGAAAATAGCATACCTTTCAAGATTTTGCTTATTGTTGATAATGCTTCTGAATACCCTCCTTTTATTGGTGATCTGCATCCCCAAACCAAAGTGCTGTTTCTCCTTCCAAATACCACCTCTTTGATTGAACCAAGGGCTCAAGGAGTTATAACAGCTTTTAAGTCCTACTCCCTGAGGAGGACCTTTGCCCAGGCTATTGCTGCAACTGAGAAAACGGGATGCAATTCTGAAAGGATTACAGTATCTATGACTGCACCCAAAGGCTTGCACCCTAGAAGTCTATGAATGGCACCCGAAACACCCACGAGGTGCATCCATGACTTCAAAGGATTTTCCAAGAATGAAGAGGCTGCAAAATCTAGAAAGCTGTGGCTAAGGTGCCAAACAACTTCCCTCTGGGTGCAGGTGAGGATGACACTGAGCAGCAGCATGAAGTGGTCCCTGAGGACTGGGGAATGAGAAGTTGCTGGAACTGGAACAAGAACGCTTACCTGGAAAGAAGCAGGAGAAAAGAAAATCAGAGAAGAAAAAGAAGAGCCTCCAAGAAAATTCACAGTGAAGGGCTTAACAGAAAAATTTTGAAGACCGATACAAGCTCCTTAAAAAGTCCGAAAGCAGGCTTTACTGGTGTGGCTCGGGTGGCTGGGCATCTTCCGTGAAACAAAAGGTCGCTGATTCAGTTCCCAGCCCGGGCCCGTGCTCATCAGGGCATAACCGATCCGTGTTTCTCTCTCACATCGATGTTTCTCTCCCTCCCATTTCCCTCCTTCCCCTCTCTCTAAAAAGTAAACTTTAAAAACATATTTTTTTTTAAGTTTGAAAACATAGACCCTCAACACCAAAAGGTTTTCATTAATAGAAAGGCATGTTCATGAGCATTACCTGCTAACAAGCAAATCTATGGTGAGGAAAAGAGCAAACAAACCAAGAAAACCGCCGTGGACATATTTCTGATGAAAATCCCTTCAAGGAGAGCCTCAGGAAGGCCCTTTGGGGGTGTTCCAAAAGCAGTCATTGTCAGCATAGAGAGGCCAGTCGATGCCTGCTAGCCCCCTGCAGATGTGGAGGAGGAAGACAGTGACCATGATGCCCCAGACCCTGGGGAGGCCTGGGCTATTGTGTTTGTGTCTGAGTTCTTCACTAGAAAGTTTAAAAATTAAAAAAAAAATGCTTAGAAAATAAGGCTATAGAGAAAGAAAATATTTTTGTATAGAGGCACAATTTTGTTTGTGTTTTAAGTGTTATTATTAAAGAATTGAAAAGGTTTTAAAATTAAAAATTTCCTAAAGTAAAAAAGCTACAGTAAGCTGTTAATTTATTATTGAAGAAAGAAAGGTTTTATAAACTGAGCGTAGCTTCGGCATGCAGAGTGTATAAGGTCTGCAGCAGCGCACAGCACTGCCAGGCCCACGGCCACGCAGCACGCACTCACTCACTGGCCCACCAGGGCAGCTTCCCGAACTGCCTTCTCCGTTCACGGTCGGTGCCCTGTACAGGGCGCCATTTCCTGTCTTTCCTGTCATATTTTTCCCGAACCTTTTACTGTTTTGATATGTTTAGATACAAACACCACTGCGTTCCAGTTGCCTACAGCATTCAGTACGGCACCATGCTGTACAGGGTCCGAGCCTGGGAGCAACTGGCTGGCTGTATCATGGAGCCTGGGTGTGCGGCAGACCGTACCATCTAGGCCTGTGTAAGCGCACTCCACTCTGTGATGCTTGCACAATGATGGCATTGCCTAGGAATCATTTCTCAAAATGCATCATCATCATTAAGTGATTTATGACTATACACACACTTTTAAAAATGGCTGCATAAACTATAGTGCATCCAGACAATGCAGCTGTAAAAAAGAACAACAGAGATTTCTATGAACGGGTATGGTGAGCTTACTAGGATATATGGCTCAGTGAAAAAGTAAAGTGTAAATGAGCGTAAATAGGATGTTACCCTTTGTGAAAAGGGAACAAGGAAGCTATATACGTATATACTCAATAGTTTAAAAAATAGAAGAAGAACAAACTAGAAACAAATAAGATGGAAACAAGGAGTGAGTGGGAATGGGTTGGGAAGGTGGGGAAATGGGAACAGGAAAGAATATGGATGGAGGGGCAAGAGAGTGACTTTTCTAATTAAGCCTTTTTATAGAGTCCTGACTTTTGGAAACCATACTAGTGATTCACTCCAACAAAATATATAGAGACTGTAAACAAAATCAACAAAGATGGGAAAAGGAATCCCAAATAAAATACGTGTTTTCAGCCAGGGGCCAGTCAGGAGGCACATGTTACACAGTGATTTGAACAAGGAAATTTAACATGAACTATAACATAGGAATAACTATAAAGGTTAAAGAGAACTCTAAAGAATACTCCAGGGCAGAAAGAAAGAAAGCCTAAGGAATGAATAAACTTGGACGGGGCCTCCCCAAGAATAACATTCAGGCCTCATTGAAGAGGAGGTAGTAGGTGGAGATTGTCCATGAATGCGAAAAACTACCAGGTGCCTCAGCTCCGTAGTCACCAGACAAGCAGAAAATACCGTTCTGTGGTGCGGGCAGGCTGAAGCTGGCAGGAGGGACTATCGGCCAGGGCCAGCGAGCCGAAAGCGTTCCCCTGGGATCCAAGTGGACAAGTCTAGCAGACAGGCACACGACAGAAATTGGGGCACTGAGGGGCTGCTCCCCAACAGAGCAGCAGGAGCCCGAGGGCATGGTGTCCATGTTGGGAGGGCGCAATGGGAGGGCGCAATGAGGTGGTCACTGGGCGGGGCCAGGGCCATGAGCTCACGAAGGGACTGTGTGGGCTGGAAAAGCAGCTAAGGCTGAGTAGCAGGGATTTTCCCACACGCCAGTGGGCAGCCGTGTGGTAACAGGGTGGGGGGTGGGGGAGTCGGGGCTGATCAAATAGCAGTGTTCTAGAGCTGGGAAGGGAAGCCCGCACTCCTACAATGGCCCTGCCATGCCCTTCACAAATCACAGCATTGTGCTTGCTACCAAGGAGAAACACTTAAAGGTTCCAGCTCCATCATTGCAGAGTAGGCAAAGATGGGTAAATTTGGAGATAAGGGGCAATAAATTGATAACCAGCAGAGAAAACAAACACACAAATAAACCTCACTATATGATAACTAATGAATAGAAGTGTGTGTATACTCACATATATTTCTAGCTCTCTCCATTGCAGAAAACTAGAAGCTATGATACTCCAGTAGCAATAAGTGCCCTTGGTACCAAGAACTTGGTTTCTGGATACCATTGTCCAATAAAAGGAACCGGGGCTTCTTGGAGAAATGGCTCATGCCACGGCTAAACCGGGAAAGTACAAGATGAGTCTGCAACATCTTGTGGTGCCAGAAAGTAAGTGGTTTAAAACAAAAGGATGGCAACATGTCAAAAGGATTTAGGAGCCAATTTGACAGGCTTCTTTTGGCCAAACATGGGACAATTTGAACAAACAAAATAAATAATGATAGAAATTTATCATGACCCACAGAATATAATAAGGATCTAAGAGTCCATACTGATATAAATAAGTAATTGACTAAATAAGTAAATGGGGAAGAAGAGAAAGCTCTTTCTTACAGTAAAACTAATAAATGTAGAATTTAAGATGGAAAAAAGTTACTATTTTCAAATACTATAGTATAATTGTTTCAGAAAAGAATTGTCAATCAATGATAAAAATTAGTGCAAAAGTATTATGAGAAACAGGATACTTAAATAGATTCAAACTCGAGCTCCTACAAAATATTTATTAATTAAAAAGAAAAAACAATTGATTTACAGAGGGGAAGACTAGCAGATACTACTACCTTAACCAAATGATCGAAGTTAGTATCACCAGTGAGGGGACAGGTCAGCATCATGACCCCCTTGGAGTGATGTGCTGGGGACACAGATAACATTCATAGTACTTTTACCAAAAGTGAACAGCCCAAATTTACTCATGAGAAAATATCTCACAAACCCAAATGGAGGAAAAATTATGCAAACATAACAAACCAGCTCTTTTTTGAGGTGTTAGGTCATGAAAGTGGAAGAAAGGCTAAGGAACTGTTCTCCATTAAAGGGACTGGAATGAAGCGGCATCAGAAGGGAAATTCGCCCTCAGGGTCATGAGGCCGCAGAGCTGGCCCTGAGGGCGCGGAGCTGGCGTTGCAACGAAACGCAACATTTCATCCTGGTTTAGACCCTGGACATGGGTGGGAAAACTGGTGAAATTTGAAAAAGGTCTCCAGACTATATCATAGAAGTGCATCTAGGTTAATTTCCTGATTTTGATCATTGCCCTGCAGTTATGTAAGATTAACACGTGAAGAATCTGGATACACAGAAATTGTTCATAATCTTTGTACAACATTTTTAAGTTTATAATTGACTTGAAAAGTGAAAACAGTTTTAATTTAAAAAATAGTAAAGACAAACAAGTAAGATACAAGGCTTCTCCTCAAGAACGTAGCCTAATGTCTCATACAGGAGAGTCTATTAAGCTAGACAGTGATCCTGCGTGGTACAAGCTTGGGATTGGGGGCAGTCTGGTTGTAGGCTCAACTCCAGCCTGGTTACTCACGGATTGTGTGATGCCAAGCTGGCTACTTAATCTTCCTAAGCTTCAGTTTGCTCATGTATAAAATGAGTCATATACCTACTTCATACAATTGTGATTATATCTATTACTATCTATATTATGATCATCTTACTCAATAGACAATATTTGCAAAGAATTAGCCATTGGTATTATGGCTGTCACGATTAGCCATATCAACGACTAGGCTATTCCTTGTGCACAATTATACACTGTGCCCTACGCGGCCCCTTTAAGGTCAGGTAGATACACCACAGACTGTTTCTAAACTTCTGCTGCATTTCTCAGTAAATAAATCCAATACATGGAATTTTAAACTTACAAAACAAATAAGTAATGAGTGATTGTTTTTCTTAAAACATGATTCATAGACCTTTTATGGAGCAAAGAGCACTTGGTTTGCTTTTAATTTTGCAGAAGCAGATGTGTGACATACAGCAATTACTTGTGCGCTGCCTCAAGCAGACAGAAAGGGCCACCAGTGGGTGACTTAGGCACAGAGAGAATCTGGCTCACTAATAAGCTTTAAATGTTGACTCTTTCAAAGACATAAAGAGAAGCCAAACCCTGGTTTGTCTGTTCTAAACAGATTCTGAACTACTTAAATGTGATGACATAGACCAATATTTGAGGTTAAAAATTGCTTGTAGATTCGTGCTTTCTCCTTCAATCCATTTTTGAGATAACTCCAGCATAAATAATGGGTGAGCACAGGAGAAGGTTGAAATGGCTACAGATACTCTATTCAGTGTTATTTCAGTGCTAAGTCAAACACTGAAGTGTCTGATGTTTCTAGTAACGCATTTACTTTATGAAAAGGATATAAGATCAAGAGACTTCTGTGGCAATGGCTCCATATCTGATGAGGGGTGCAAACCATCCCAAACAAAATATGCCAATCTGCTGTCTTCCAAATATTTCCAATAATCCTTTAAGCCTAGGAACAAACATTAAATTCCTGAATAAATTCTTCTTATCTTTAAAATCAGCTCCAACGTTTGAGAAACCCTAGCTTTTAAATATTCACCAAGAAAGAGTTTCCATCCAGTCGTTTGGACACACAACTCAAATCTGTGCTAACTTTAACCAGGGCAGAGATGTTGTTTTGTGATCTTTCACTGACTGACCCCTTGTAGATTCCTGAACATTCTGACCACATTGGGTTTTCCAAAGCATCTTTGTCTGAGTCCTCTTTCAACACCGCTGCCGTTCGCGCAACAGTAGCTTCTACTTTATGTTGCTAAGATCTGGTACACGTAGACTGTGTCCCCTAGTGACTGCTCTGATATCGCCACCGTCATTACTTCTCCAGCCTCTGAACGAACTCACTCCTTCTTCCAGACTCAGCCCTTTACTGGGGTTCTCAGTCTTATTCTTCCAACGGTCATTTATTCTTCTCTTTGTCTTTCAAGAATACATAGGCTTCCTTATGCTTCCCCTGAATATTTGTTATTTAGTTAGCGCTCTACTAACAGTTTCCCTTCCTGAATCATTGGCTTATCCTCTACACCTGGCATCTATCCTGACTTCTCTACTGAAACAGATGCAAGGACCTTTTATTAACATCTCTGTCTCTGTATCAGATACACCTGACTTTGGTGAACACACCGCTCTCAGACCTAACTCCGAGCCTTTGCTCCTCCTGAAGGCCCACCCGAAATCTTCCCTGCTTTTCATTTATCTCAGTCCTACCCAAACTTAAAAGTCCAGCTTGAGCTCCTTTTCATCTGTGAAGTCTCACCAGAACCTCCCTTCTCTGAAATCTTGCAAAACTGTCCATGGGACCCACTGCATCTCTGAGGTGCACCCACACTGTGTTTCGGGGACTACAGCAGTCCCCACTTCATGCAACCTTGCCTGACTGCTCTCTCTTGGCCAACGAGTAAGGACATACCTTTGTCATGCCAACTGGACTCTCTCCCTTGAATACAATTGTTGAATAGAGTGACTGAAGGAGAAAATGGGTGGCGATAAACCGTCCTGGCTGCAGGGCTCTGCTGAGCCTGTGACCCAGTCCCACCTTCCTGGTCTTGGGAGATAAAGGGTCTGGACTTCCTGGATGTGGCTCTTCCACATTTCCTTTATTTCTGGAGCCCACCCTTTTTAAATTTCCCCTTAAGTTGTCCAAAATAAATGTTTCTACCCATATGCAAAGAGACTTAAATAGGACTCTCTTACTGCCTTTTATTACTTTTACTATGAGGAGAGAAGAGCTAATTAAGTCTCTTATGAACCAATGATAGGAAGTTTCTTGAGGGGAGAAACTGCCTTAAGACTCTATATATCTTATACGGACTTTTAACAATTCAACTGCGTGATAGTAATCACATGAAAATCTTCATCCATAAACAAGAACAACAGTCTGAGAACACCTTTCGGATTCTACGTTGCAGTCCAGGATCCTTTGGTAAGTCCATAAACACATCCAAGTGCCAACTGCGACCATGCACTGCGTTAGGCACTGGAGTGCGCGCCAATGAGAAAGACAGAAAGCACGGCACTTGCCTGACTCCTGTATCTGGAGTTCATCTTCTCACTTCAACTGTGTCTTATACAATATTAGTACCCAGTGTTAACTTGACATTTTTATTTCTGGAGTATTTTCTAATATAATACATCATTTATTATTCTTATGTACACAGGGTAAGCCACTGTTGGGTCGTGTGACCAAGATCAAAACCAGACCTACAAGAAGAAGACAGGTCCCCGATTTACGGTGATGTTCTTTCCTTCCCTCTCCTCCACACTGAGAAACGTTTCCTTCAGGACACAATTAAATGCCAGCATTATATTTTATTTAATTCCTACATCACATCCAACTCAAAGGTTATTCTTTTCTTGCACAAAATAAAGGCAGCTTCTGAATTTTTGCTAGAGGAAAACAGAAGTATTACCTGGTTCAGGGACATTTGACTAATATGCGAAGTGCGGTGCCTTGGACCATCCTGTGATGATAACATCACTCAAGATATACATAGTCCCTACCTCCACCGAGTTTACGGTCTTGCGGGGGAGCAGGGGAGCACCATGCCTGTGCTACATGTTAGGATGAAGAAATACAGCACATAGTCAAGTTCCCCAAATATTTAATTTCCCAGTCTCCCCCAATCATTTGTGTATTGATTGAGACTGATCAGCCTTGGCCTCCCCCGTTGTTTCAGAGTCCAAGTCCCCCCACCTTCACAGTATCACCTCTCCCCTTTCTCCTTCCTAGTCTCCTTAACCCCATAGTTTTAAGGTGGTTTCCAACATTGTTATGGACTCGCAGAGCATTCACAAAGATGCTGGTGAATCCTTAATGGTCCTTAGAGCTCTATAAAAAAAAACTTCCTTTCCTGAAAAGCAGAAACTTGTCTCTGTCATATTGTCAAAGGTCCAGAACAGGACAGAGGGCCAAGAGTCGAAGGCCACAGCATGAAATCTCTTCATTAGGAACGCATTTTCGGCAAGCGGTATGTCTCAATGTGCCCTGCTGTTTTGCTTCTAGGGTCAACAGAAGTATATAAAACTTCTCAACATTCTTCAAAACATGAGCCATGAAATTGACTTAATAAAAGGAATAACAACAGCGGTAGCTAGTTCCAGTGCAAAACTCGACTGGGACACATCTGTTGAATCACTTGATGTAAAGACTGGATTTTATGAGTTTAGAGTTCACATTTGTCCATTGTCAAAATGTACAACTTTGTGGACACTCTTAAAGATGTTACTGTCATTTTTGTAAACAGCAGTTTGTATAGGGTATTGTTTTCATTTATAGTTACTGCTAATGAAATGTCATGGGTCACTGCTAGGATAATTGGAGTGGAAAGAAGTGAGAATATGAAAAGACTTTATATTCAGTACATTTCTAAACCATGGCAGGTGAGAGAGATTTGAAAAACTACAGAATGTAAAATGAGGTCAAGCAGTGATTTAAAAGTCTGTACATTTCTTTGATCATCATACCTAGCACTTTTAAAGAGAATTTGCTAACACTAATTACTCCTCACAGCATTTTCATTGCATAATAACAACAGCTGCCTTCTGTCTTCATTGGCGAAGACGTATAAAAAGGGAGTTAAAAGATGGTTCAGATCTGGAAAGCAGTTGGAGGCAGAGCTAGTTTCTAAATCTTGCATTTATAGCACATCATTAAGAACTCCAGCTTTGAGAAAAGACAAACCCAGGTTCAAATTCCAGTTCTGTTACTTAATATCTATGTGATCTTAGGCAAGCCACTAAGTCCCAGTTTCTCCCTCTGTAAAATGAGAATATGTGATAAAATACAAAAATGGGTCCAATTGTTTACCACTCCTTGTATCCATACCTTCTACTATGCTGCTTTCCAGGGCTCTTCCAAGGGATGGGGTGCATAATTCCACATCCTTAGACCTGGCTATGTGGCTTCCTTCGACCAGTGGGTATTAACACACATGCTGCAAGCAGAAGGCTGAAACGGGTTCACACAATTAAACTCGTACAATGCTTACAGTCGGAGTTTGCAGCTCTGCAACTGCCAAGAAAATATGCCCAGCCCAGTCTGTTGGAGGATGAAAGAAAAATGGAGGAGCTGAATCTCCCCATTCATCCCAACCAAGGCCAGGCTAGCTTGCTCTCTCCAGTGAGCCAAACCCTGCATTGTGAGCCGGTCTAGCCGGGATCGGCAGATGTGCTGAGCCAATCACCCAAGATGTATAAGCCAGAAATAGTTATTTTTTCATGGTTTGGGAGCTTTCGTTAGGCGTCCTTGCTGTGGCAATAGATGACTGATACAAGCTGGTACCACCTATCGCATATGTATCAATGCAGGAGACAAAACACATGAAAAACACTCAGCATGGCACCTAATGACAACACTCACAACCACAGCGATAATTACAGAACACGCCAAGACACCAACAGTTCGATTCATCTGTGGATCCTGAACCGGGCCTGTCTCACCAAACATTTGTTTACAAAATTAGGCAATTTTATTTCCGTTTTTGTAAAGAACCAAGATGATGGCCCAATTTTATTTTTTAAGCCTGTAAGTATCCTGGGATCTGTTCTCATAACACTTATTTTCTTTCTAGAAGATTTACTTTGTTAAAATTTAAAAACAAACAAATAAACAAAAAATCCACACATAGTAAAAAAAAAAAAAAAAAAAGACATTCAGATTCAGGAAGTACCGAGAGGAAACGAAACCGAAGGCTAGCTCCGTGGACACACCCCCCGTTTCAGGGTTTGGTCCCAGCGAGGGGCGTGGCAGGGAACAACGGGCACCGCCTTTGTACTCTTTTCCTATTTGGGTAATCTTAAAATAGTATCATGGTCGAAGAATGTGAACTCTACAATTCAATTCTGAATCTGCCTCTTACCAGCCCGGTGATCCTCAGCAAGCTAGAGATTAACTCTGCGAACGCACTCAAGTGGGGAAAAGGACAGTAACCTTCTAAGGTCACTGCAAGGGTTATACAATATCTGCAAAGCCTTTAGAGCCGTGCCTGGTGCACAATAAACAGTCAATAAACATTAGCTATTAATAGTTGTTATAATGAATGAGCCTGTGTTCTGTCGGCTGCATTTCTAACTACGCTAGATTGCAGAGAACTCCACTGTCTGTGCATGGTAAGCCGAATGGGCCTTGATTCAAAACAGCCCATTAGTATTGAACTACCTGTATCTACCCTAAGTATAGATAAAAAAAACTGGATCTCACTTAAGTCCGTCAAAAAAGCTAAGGACCATATGATTTCACTCATTTTGGGGATATAAAACTGAAACACGTGGACACAGACAGCAGTGTGGTGGTTGCCAGAGGGAAGGAGGAAGGGGAGTAGAGGTTGGAGGCAGCTTAGTATATGGTGACGGAAGACTGTTCGATTTTAGGTGGTGAACACACAGTGCAATATGCAGGTCTAGCGTCATCGAAACGAACACTTGAAACCTACATGATCTTGATAACCAATGACCCCTGAATAAATTTAACAAAATTATTTTTAAAAATTAAAAAATAAAAATAAAAGGATTTGAGATCAGTCAAAAAAAAAAAAATCCCAAATCTCAGATTTTACACTGCAATGTAAGGAAAAGACACACCCATCAAAAGGAAGAAGAGACAGGGTTTGGACCCACGCCAAGAGCGATGTTTCTCAGCTGCTCCCATGACATCTGATGTGGCCTCTTATGACAAAGAGGGTTCAAACTGACTTCCAACTTTGCACTGTAGTTCTGTCCGTTAGCACAGAGACATACCAGCTATCCTTCGCCTCAGCAACCAACAGCATGAAAGGAGAAGTGACTCTCCTCACCTTAAACACTAATATTCTTCCTTTTTTGGCTATTGCTCTTATTAATCCAGTGAAATTAACCATCAAGGCCACAGTCTACCCCAAGGGTTGCTGTCTTGCTCAGGAAAGGAGATCAGGAATGAAGTTTTTTTCAGTCTCATGCTCTCCTTCATGGAGCCACTTCCTCTCTGTGCTCTCTTACCCTCTCTTCGTTCCATCCTATCTTCCTGGTCTCAAAGAGGCGGGTACTCCATCCCCTCAGGGCCTTTATATATGGTTCTCTGTTGTGGTCTCCACAAGCTGTGGCAACAGGTCATGATGTTAATTACATTAGCCCGGTGCCACAGTCTGCTCTAATTCTCTTTCTCATCTTGGATCCAGCTCAGCTGTGCTGTCCAACCAAGTGGAGGGAACAATGAGCATCAGGTAAAAATATGGCCCAAATAATTTGCCAGTGCTATAAACTTCCTGAAATTACTACCACCTTATAAAAGTTAACAATACAAACTTTCTCCCATTATCAATGCAATCTGCTGTTCCCACAGAGAAATTTCAGTCCAAATTTCTACCCATAAAATTTCCTTTCACTGACTCAGTTACAGGCAGAAGAGATAGTATTTGGGCCTTTGGATGGAATCAGGGGTCCTTTGTCATCAGCTGTGCCCTGGGCCATCTGCCAGTACAATTGGAGCAGAGCCTTAGCACCTCCAAAATTTGATTATTTCAACCTTCACACTCTTCTCCCTCTTTTCTCAAGTACTTAAGGGTCAACAAAACACACAAGAATAATATAGCATCAGCCTTAATCCCACAAAATCCAGAAGCACAAACAAATTCCCAGTAATAATCTAAATATCACTTTCTGTCCAGGCAAAAGATAGCATTTCCCAGAGCCCAACACATTATATTCCAGACACTTACTGCTAGTGCCAGCTATAGACCGTTGTAAAGATTTGGTGTTATCCAGGTCTGCAAGAAAACAAAACAGAGTGAGAGAGAGAGACTTCTTCCTTTCAATTTCACAATGCCAATCAATTTTTACCAACTGTTAGAATTCAGGTCTTGGAAAGCCAACTTCAAGGGAGAGAGAAATCGTACATCAAGATCTGAACTGTGTCACTGCGTGCTCCTGACCGTGTTCTGCCTGCACAACTGAGCTTATACACATAATTAAAATGGCAACTTAAACATAAAAACATGAAGGATGTTCCGTTGCACTCACGGCTACCTCTGCTCTTGCCAAGGGTAATCAACAGTGAAAAAGATAAAACTGTCAGTAACTGAATTTAAATGTTAAAATAGTAATAAAGCCTATGGTCTCCCTAAGGTTAGTTTATAATAAAAATAACTTCTTGATCCTGGAAAACTTATCTGGTTTCTTTCCTTCTTTCTTTCTCCACTTAATGACTGAAGTTATTATTTCCATGGTGGTCTCCAAACCACACTTGGTTTCTATGTAGATTGGCATGTCACCTCCAGCAATTTCACCAGCTGCCTTTTCCTCTCAGGAGAATATGATTAAAACATGAATCCAGCCTCTGGACTAGTCTAGCAAAAAAGTTATATAAATCCATCTCCACACAGCACAATATTTGTTCTTCACTATGCGACGTGTCCTCCCTTCTATTCGCTATGCCTCCGCAAGAAAGTTACAGGTTCCAGCAAAGCAGACAGAAAATGTTTCCCTCTCTGCCTCGGTACTGCTTGTTCCTCCTGATTTCTCAAACCTGAAAATGGGAAATGGCACACCGCATTCAAAATGCAGGTTTCTAAGTGAGAAGAGATGAGCCGGAGGACGACCTTGGGTGTCTGAGTCGCCCGACCTTGGCTGCCTAGAGCTGTCTGGCAGCGGTGGCCTTCACGAGCACCCACGTAGACAGAGGCCCTGCTCAGTGAGCCGGGACAGCATTCTCAGGCTGGTGCTAATTCACCGTTTTGTCCTGTTGACTGGAAACCATCCAGAGCTCAGAGCCATCACTCAGCAGGCATTTACTGAAACCGCCCCTGGGCCTAGCACGGGGCTCAGTCCTGGCTTTGGAGGAGCTTACGATCTAATTACTATAATTAGAGGCCGATTGAGTGTTAAACTGTGTGACACTAAGTAACCATTTAAAGAAAACGATCACTGTGGGCTGGAGTAGTTGGAAAACATTTCATGGAGATGGCAGGACTTTGAAGGGAAGAGTAAGATAATGCTTGAGGTTAATGATGTTGACAAGATGAACTTAGAATGAGAGAGCACTGTGCGGGGTGGGGTGTGGAGCTTACCTGAGGAGCAAGTCCACAAAGGAAGGTGGAGGCCGGGTATCCCTTGGCACCCTGCCAGGGTAGCGACTCACCACAAAGATGGCTTTCCTCTGAGGTCCAGAAGCAATTTAATCTTCCTGAAATTGCTTAGCATTTGAATCAGGATGGTGACATCCTTAACGTACTTAGGCCTCCAATGTAGAAGTGCCATGGAAAGAAATGACTTCCATCAATGCCAGTGCAGGCTAGATTAAAGCTGAGAGCAGTTCATGTGAAATGAGGATTACCTGGTAGCATGATAGGTCTTCTTCCAAAGGGCACTAGTGGCCAGAAAGATCATTGCCAGTTCCTTCTAGGGTTAGGGTTAGAATGATCAAGCAGTGGAATTCACTTCCATGAATTTTTAAAAGTCATACTGTAGGTTTCTGTCTAAGTAATTAATGAAAATAGCAACACTTTGCTTTATTATTCCCCCTTAACTATTAACTTTCTTTCGTTGAACTACGTGCATTTCAGGACAAAAGTGTCTCTGGAGGACATTCAGGTTTCTCCAGCTCTGCCCATGATTAATGACAGAACAGGTGGGCAGCGTGAAGGCATTTCCAACACAGCAAACTTGACTTTCCCAACGAAAAGCTGACAAGACCCATTTTCTCCCTCGTGTTCGGCTAGACTGCCAACTGGCTTAGCTAGTTTAATCGGTTACTTCTGAACTCTTATCTCCCAATTCTTATGTAAACCTGAAGGTACCTCTAGCTCCCTTTTGGGAGAATTTTTTTTTTTAAGGGAGGGGGAACAATCTTATTTCATTCCAAGTACCGTTTGCAGATCCGGCTTTCCAGAAGGCGGACAGGGGCCTTGCTTAAACTGGTGTTGCTGAGTAGTTCATCCCCACGCCAACCAGAGGCCCGACAGCAGGGCCCTCTGCGAGTGCTGGGCGTCAGTCGAAGCAGGCGCGACGTCTACTCAGGGCTGAGCTGCGAAGAACCCTGTCCACTTCTCTCTCTTTACGGGCTCTAACTGGGGCCTAGCATCTACCCCTTGCTCCCACGATTCAGTTGTTTATGGCCACAGCGGAAGTTCCCAGTTAGGGCACAGGCCGCAGGCTCAGAAAAGCTGGAAATCGAGTTTGCTGTGCTGACCGCACGCCCAGGGCTCTTCCAGACCAGCAGCTCCAGTGCTCCGCAGCCTCTGCAGCGAACATTCACGATGAGTGATGTGTGCCTGTGTGGATGCACGCCCACGGGCGTTCCCAAGATCACGTATGGCTCGCTGAATGCTGGCTGTAACCTCACCCTTTCTCCAAAACAGGAAAGTGTGGCAGAGTAATAGAGAGGCAGCGTCATAGGGAAAGACTTGAATCCACTCAAAGGTATGCTTTGAACAAAAAGAAATAATTCATAGATGTCAGCAAGTTATGAAGCAAAAATGAATTGAAATAGCTCAGAGTTGCAATGCTATATTGAGAACGGCTGCCTTTGACACCAAGCTGCACTGATGGCTCACAAATGAACTGCAACTGGTCGGTCTCGAGGGCGACCCCAACTGGCTGCCTGCCCAGCAGGGCAGGTGCCATGATGCTGCCCTCTCTCATGGGGAAAGGACCAACACCTGTAATTGTGCAGAGGGACAGACTGCCTGCATTCAAACCCTAGCTTCGCATTTGTTGCTGCCTTCACTGAGGCTGTTCCCAATATTCCAATCCTCCTCCCCCTGGGGTAGATGGTGGATTACATTCCTTGCCCCCTTAAAGGTGGGCGTGGCTCCGTGACTTGCTTTAATTCTTCAGTGAGCAGAAATGATGCCGTTTCTGGGCAAAGTCAGCAAGCCTTCTTGACTCCAGAGTGGTCCGTGCTCCAGCAGTATAGAAATCACCTGGAAGCTTGCTAAAAGTGCAGAATCTCAGGCGCCTCCCAGGCCTCCCAAATCATAATAGGCATTTAATAAGTTCCCCAGGCAGTTCACATGCAGCTCTGCGATGCTCTGCTCTAGACACAGAGCATCATTTGCCACTTCCCTTCTCCCTGCCTCCAAGACTGGTGATGCCCCCCAGGGGTGACTCTAGCCTACGCCCTGGCCTGACTGACGTGGACAAGAAGTAAAGCATATGAGAGTTAAACCTCTACTCTAAGTCACTAAATTACAAGGACTTTTACCTTGCAATGACCAAACCCATTCTAACATGATCACTTAATCCTCTGTGACCCTGGGCAAAGTATTTAATCTCCCTGTGCCTTGGTTTCCTTAGTATAAAATGGAAATAATAATAGTACTGACTAAAAGGGTTGTAAGGAGGATTAATGAGGTAATATATGAATGGAGACTGGCACCTAGTAATTTCTAGGTAAATATTGGCTTCTAATATTGACACACTCCACCCCCACACCTCAAATGCCAGTCTGCTTACCTCAGTGACAGGAATGTCACAACCTTGGCCCCTGGCAGTGCCCCACCCCAAACCATGCACACTCCAGAAACACATATGAGATCACACATCAGAAAGAGAATGAAAAACTGCTGCTTCTCGGAAAGAAGTTGGGGATCTCAGCTATGATAACTTGGTCCAAGCATTCGTCATGTGTGTCTTCCCATCATTGTCATTCTCCTGCTCTGTGACTGCACCTGCTGACGCTCACCCTCTTGCTTACGTTCCCAAATCCCACGTTTTTCAGGACACAGCTGGTGTCCGTCCCCCAAGAAGTCTCCCTCAAGTACTTCTTTACTATGCAATTGAGAATGTGGACATAGTATTTGTTTATTACACCTACTTGATCCTGAACTCAATGCGGGATAAAAAATAATAATAATAACAAAACACCCAATAGATGTTTCTTTTTTGTCTTCTCTTGAAATCTCAGTGAGCATGAGTCTAGCACCAAAGGGCTGGAGCCGCTTAAGTCCTGATTTTTACAAGAATCCAATAGATTTTTTTTTTTAATATCTTACAAGGCACATCATGAGTTTTGCCTTTTTTTTTTAAGATTTTATTTATTTATTTTTAGAGAGAGGAGAAGGGAGGAGACAGAGAGAGAGAGAAACAGCAATGTATGGTTGCTCCTCACATGGCCCTCACAGGGACCTGGCCTGCAACCCAGGCATGTACCCTGACTGGGAATCGAACCGGGACCGTCTGGTTCCCAGCCCGCGCTCAATCCACTGAGCTACACCAGCCAGGGTGAATCCAATAGATTTTTGACATTATACCAACTGTTCTTAAAAATGATAAATACATGATAATGTTTTAAACATGATGATTTTAAATAATATGTATTGCTTCTTTTAAACCCAAATAAAATGATAAATTATTTTTTATTAGGAAACAAAACATTGTGAGGCAGAATAAATATGTTGGTATCTTGGACCTCTCTTTCATATTTATAACTAACTTAAAAAAAATCATGGTACTGCCTGGCTGGTATAGCTCAGTGGATTGAGCATGGGCTGCGAACCAAAGGGTCGCCAGTTCAATTCCCAGTCAGGGCACATGCCTGGGTTGCAGGCCAGGTCCCCAGTAGGGGGCACTTGAAAGGCAACCACACATTGATATTTCTCTCCCTCTCTCTCCTTTTCTTCCCCTCTCTCTAAAAATAAATTAAAAAAAAAAAATCATGGTACCAAAGCAATGCACCGCAGCTGCACAATGAGCCACACTATTCAGTTCCAAAGTCACAGAACTTGACAAGTACCTCAGAGATCACACCTCACCATTTTATATTCTCCAGGCCAGGGGGCAGCCAACCTTCTCTTAGACGGCCGGACTCAAAGTCTTTTAGGCATTGGGAGCCATAGGCAGGTCTCTGTCACAACCACTGGGCTCTGCCATTGTAGGGCAGGCAGGCCCAGATGATGGAAAAAAAAAGTAGGCGTGGCTGCCTTCCCCAAAAACTTAATTTATGGCCTCTGCAGTTTGAATTTTATTTCATGTTCACAGGTCACTAAATTTTTTGACTTTTGTCATCCATTGAAAAATGTAAAACCACTTTCAGCTTGTGAATGGCACCAAAAACAGGCAGCAGGCTGGGTTTGGCCCATGGGCCATCCTTTGCCAACTCCTGCTGTAGACTCCCAAGTTCATGCTTCTTCAGCCACACCACAAAGTCTTTAGCTCGATATTCACTGAAAAATCAGGTAAGAAGTAATCCTCTGAGCCTGTTTTTATTAGCTCTTCTTGAAAAACTTAGGATCCTAAGGATGTCAAACTTTCACCAGAACTTACACCCATAAAAATAACGTCACCCATCACTCCTTTCCTCACCACATGCAATTAACAGTTACAGAGTAAGAAAATAGTTGGCAGCTGTCTTCATGGATGAAGTCAACATAGTCTCATTCCCTTGCCAAAAGGCAGGGAAACCAGTTCTTGGTGCTTCTTCTCCAGCTGTTGCAGAATGACTGGGAAGGACAAGCTTTGGCTTCAACAGTGGATTTTAACTGGGAACTTCACTACTTGAAAAAATTTTTTAATGATTTTTTTTAAAGAGTCTTGGCTTTTGCTATTTTTACCAACACTCGTTTAAAAGTAGCAGTGCTTGAAACATTTTAAGACTAGATGTTTCTATGGAAACCTAAGAAATCTCCTATGTTGTGGCCAAATAACTACCTACCTAGAATTATACAACCTATTGGATCACTACAGGCCATCTGTGATACCAGAAACATCTTAGACCTATTTTCCCAAAACTCTGTTTTTTATCAGATATCATTAAATTGATATAATACCGTATTTTCTGGACTATAAGACACACCGGACCATAAGACGCACCTAGGTTTTAGAGGAGGAAAATAGGAAAAAAAAATTTGAAGCAAAAAATGTGGTAAAATATTTAATAACATAAATAACATAATATTTCACCAATGTAAATGTACACAGTCAGGTAAGCTACATTCGAACTACAAGATCCACCCCCATTTTCCTCCCAAATTTTGGGCGGAAAAGTGCATCTTATAGTCCAAAAAATACGGTAATTAGTTTTGCTGAGGAGATCAAGAGAGAAAAAACTTATGTCTGAAGCTTACTTTTAATTTTTATTAAGACATCCTTATTTAAAATATTTTTAGGGAATTTTATAATTTTTGGCAAACATGAAAGAGAAAGCATGCAATCAAATAGTTTAACAGTTGCTTTGAAATTTGCATCATTTTCTTCTGCTCCTTTCCATCAATGTCAAATACATTTTTTTGATGTAGCTATTTCTCACCCCAAACTGCTTATTCATTGCAAAGAAAAAAATACAATAATTATGTAGTGTAGTCAGGGAACACCTTCACCAGGCGACCAAAGTTAACATCACTACAGAGGGAAGATGGCTTTTGGGCACCTCCAGAAATGACACAGTGAGAACACAACATCCCATAGAACGTGTAACCTGACTCTAACCATGAGAAAACACAACTATTTAGAAAGAAGGAAGGGAGGGAGGGAGGGAGGAAGCAAGGAAGGAAGGAAGGAAGGAAGGAAAGAAAGTTGAAGGGGAGGGTAGAAGGACTGTATAATTTTTAAATGTCATAGATGACAAAGAGAGGCCACGGGAACATTCTAGACTAAAAGCAGCTAAAGATATATGACAATTAAATGTGATATCTGACCAGAATGGATTTAATATAGCAGGGGTCGGGTGGGGTGGGGTGGGGGAAGTTCTCTAAAGGACATTATGGGGTCACTGACAAACTGGAACACAAACGGCACCCTAGATCAAAGTCATGTGTTGATGTCAAATGTACTAATGCCAATGACTCTCCTGTGATTGTACAAGAGGCTCCCCCTAAGCTTAGGAAACACTGAAACATTCAGTGTAAAAGACCATGATGTGTATGCATGTAACTTTCTACCAAATGGTTCAGAAAAATGATTATATATGAATAGAGGAAGAGGAAGGAGAGAATAAAGAGAGCAAATAAAGTTAAAGGTATAAAATGTTAACAATAGGTTTGAAAAATAAGGGATACATGGGTATTTTTCTGTAAGTTTTAAATTATTTCCAAATAGAGAGTTTAAGTAAAAATTAACAGTTCTTGCCTACATTGGAGTTCTCGGCTGTCTAATTTCTCTCCGTGATATTCCAAATACAACACAGGAAGAGATGCTTGCACCAAGTAAAAAGAAAGTGCAAAGATATTTTAACATGTCTTTTATCAGTGATTGAAGCCTGCCAAAGCATTACATACCCATACCGCCCATTCTCAGCAGGGTCCATTGTAAAAACCAGCAAATACTGGATACTCTAGCGACTTAGATGCAATCACTTCCCAGTAGTTTCTCTCAACAGGGTAGAGATTCTAAAACCTTTTTGCATCCGACAACTTCCTGAATTGTCTCACACACAGAGCAAGTCTCTTGGCTAGTCTCTTCGACAGGCACTACCAGTACCAATCGATTAGAGCCAATCTTTTGAATGGGAGCATCTTAATATTTTAAGCCACGTTTAAGAAGCTGGAGAATATGGTACTCAGAAAGCAGCATCACCTCATCAGGTATCCATGACTCCTCATCACCACCTCGGAAACAGTGTCAGAGTCCCGCAGCCTTAATGTCTATGACTCTGTAATGATCCTGTACCAGCACTGGAGGTGCCAACCTTCAATTCAGTCTGCAACACACCATCTAAACCACCCCCCACACACACAAAGTAATATAGGAAACTGTGCCTAAGACCAAAAATTTAGGAGACTTTTTTGTAAGTCAATCACTGGATAATCAAAAAGATCATAACGAAAATTAAAATCTTCAGGCACACTTAGGAATTAGGAAATACCCATTCTCCAAAACACGACAGAGCATATGTACATTCCTAAGTCTTTTCTATCCTTCCCTGTTTACAGTTTCATTATTTTCTAGATCCTTTCAGTAGTAACTATCTCTGGGTTAAAATAACCATATGTGACTTTTGGCTTTGGCTTTTCATCCTAGGTTGTCTCCTTATTACAGTCATCCCTCGCTCTGTTGCGGTTCACTTATTGCGGCTTCACTGTACCGCGGGTTTAAAAAAAAATATATATATATATATATATGTAATTCTGTATCGCAGAGTCTTCACTATATCGCAGGATTTTGCGGTACATAGGTATTCATATAATATTTATGATTTTAATATGAAGTGTTTATGAGAGTGTGGGAAAGGTTAATAAGAGAGTGGGAAAGGTTTATAGGAGTGTGGGAAGGGTTTATAAAGCCTTAAAAATATATAAATAATAAAATAAATATAACGCCACTACTTCGCGGATTTTCACCTATCATGAGGGTCTCTGGAATGTAATTCCCTCGATAGGTGAGGGGTTACTGTATTCATGTTTCCTCCAATTTCAATCAATAATTTTATTTAACACATGTTTACTAAGAACCTACATGACATCAGAGGCTTAGCCAGACATGCTGGGTGGTACTCTTAAGAGGGAAGAGTCCAGGTATTTTTGTCTACAAATAATCCTCCAGAAAATGACAAGAAGACAATATGCACAATGGAGTCCGCCTGCAGAAAACTATAAGGAGCCAGAAATGAATTATGAGCAACTGCAAATAGGAATGAAGTAGTCAAAGCACTAAAATTTAATGAGAGGATAATTTTTAAGGCAGGTGAAATTGAAGAGAAGTTACATATAACATCATTATAGATCTAAAATCATGTCTATTCTTCTCCATAAAATTCAAACGTAGTTAAAACACACACACATACAAAATCAAGCAATTATAAACCCTCCGAAGCATGTAACTGTGATTAGCTGCTACTCTCAGCAATATAAAAATACTTTCACCACAATTACATTCCAGCCTGTAATGTAATTCAAAACAAACAAGTCAGAGACATCGCTCAAATGGCAGAACCAACAAATACAGATGCTTTGCATCAAGGAAATGAATCCACTGAAGAAATGCAGCTGAGAAGGAGCTGCGGTCCCGGGCTTGCAGCGGGGCTTCTGGTGGAACGGCGAGGCCCCCTTCTGGGAGGACGGACGCGGTGCACCGCAGCCGGGCTCCGCAAAGCTGCCCTTCAATGGGCACCAGCCTTACTGCAGTCAGCCAGCGCCGGTACTGGGAGTTCCTGCCGCGGCACCCTGTGCAGGGCTGTGTTGATGTTTCACCACTTTAGATTTTAAATTCTAAATCTGGGTTTTTATAAAAAGAAAGAACTGTATTTGATTTCCGATCAAACTGACCATGCCATTTCATTGTGCAACCAGCAGTCCCACCACCAGTGGCTTGCCTGTTCTTTTTGCCATAATCTGTGTCACCCCGCAACATGCTGCTCCGTTTGTTCTCCATCTTCCTGCTCCATCAGGGCCCGATTCTGTTTTGTTCGCTGATACCCAGTGCGGTAGCTCAGGAACAAAGAAGGACCTGTCCCAATTGTGCTTTTATCTTTTATTTTTAAGACTATCCAGTTCCCAAAAAGGCACAAATAAGGTTTTAGCACTTGTTTTAACATAGGCATTTATTCTAAGTGTTTTATAAAGGTAAAAAGTCTATTCTAAGGACCATACAACCATGGTCCGCACGCACACAACTCAGGTACAATGTCCGAGGAAGTCGCGGGCCCCTAACACCCCGGGAGAGCACAGAGGCTACATGGAAGGCAGACTCGCTTCTGCAGTGCCGGGCGTGGACTGAGTATCCACAGCAGCGCCCCCGTCCGGACACGCCAGTAACTGAGTCTGGATGCCCATTCCTCACAGCACTCTCCTGGACTGGAAATCACGTTTCGGCAGGAAGTGCATTGCACTGCTTACTAATTTCTATCGCCTCAGTCTTTAATTTTCCCCTTTTTCAAAATAGTCTTCCAGCTCATGGAATAACTAGTAGTTGATTACAATGGTCAGACTTTTAAAAAGTGCTAAGTTGTTCCTTTAACTGAGGAAACCATGAGAGATCCATTTCCCGTGGGTTAAGGACAATATATAACATGTGATTCTATGAGGTCACCAGCTTTCAGTTCAAGAATTTCATTCAGGAGCATTAGTCCTTCATTAGGTCAAGTTCAGGATTTCTGACATTCCTTTTTCCGAACCTTTGATCTGGGTGCTGTGAAAAGAAGGGGGGGAGGTGTTGAAAATGAGGAGGTCAGCCCAGGTCAGACTCTTTCCACACTGATTTGTTTCAGGTGAGGGACGTTATATGCAGCAGGGGAAAACTGACCGTTTGGATTTTCTTGTTTGTAGAAGTCCTTTAACATTTCCACTGCTTCCTCAGCCCGGTAGCCAGGAATGCACTGATGAAAAGAGAAAGTTGAGAATGAACGTAATAAGCCTATGAAAATATGTGCCGTAACCCATAAAAAACCAATATATACATAATTATGTAAACAGTTTTCAGATGTTGATACACTTTGTAGACATTAGTAACATGGAAAGTATATTTCCAAAAGAACAGCTGGGTGGCAGTCTGTCAAACTTCACTCTCGATCAACCGTTAGTTCTCAATTAGCTGCTATGGAAGCTACGAGCTATGTGACCTTGGGTAAGATTCTTAAACTCTCTATGCCTCAGTTTCCTCACATGTGAAATGAAGGTAATTACAGCAATCAACCCAGAAGGATTTTGTGAGGATTAAATGAGAATAAATAAAGTAACACCTGTTAAGTACCCGGTGCATCCTAAGTGCTCATTTCGCATTACCTATTTTTATCTGCTCTCATTACTGGTGGCCCATTAAGTGTTTGATGCTGTAGAGCTATGGCTGGCTGTCCACAGCTAAAAATGATCAGCAAAAAGGGTTTTTTATATTTTTAAAGGGCTGTTTAAAAAAAAGAATACGTGACAGGGACATAAATGGTTTTCAAAGGCTAAAATTTTTACTGTCTGGCTCTTACAAAAAAAAAATTTGTCAACCCTTACTTACTATAGAGTATTTTTTTTAAGTGTTCAGTGTATTCTATCGCTGGTATCTAATTTGAGAGAAGAGAACAACATGTGAAAGAATAAGAAATTGTGATAACAGTAAGGCCTTGAAACTTGAACTTGCTTTAATGACAGAGGGTATTTAAAGAGGCTGAACAGAGCACACTGGGGAAAGAGTAAGAATAAATGTGGGTTGCATACGAGGCAACCAGCTGGCGGAGGCAGGGGTATTAAGGGAGTATAAGGGAAAAATTAAAGAGATAAAACAAGGCCAAAATACATAGAGCTCAGAAGGCTCGCCACAAGAGTTTGGACTTGATACGTCACACCCGTATGAGGTGCACGAAAAGCTCCGATGAGCGGAGATTTCAGGCGGGCACATCTGGAGCAGCACACAGGAGAGGAAGGACTGGCGGGCGCGGTCCCCTGCTCAGAGGAGCCTTCTTCACTCTCGTGCCTTCAGTCGGCCCTTGCCTGAGCCCACAGAGCCTACACAAGCCTTCCCCGTCCAAACAAGTTTGAGTTCAGCATTTTCAAAGTCCACATAGAAAGAAGTGAGATCCTGTGGTATTTGTCTTTCTCTGTCTGACTTAGCATAATGCCCTCGAGGTCCATCCACGTTGGTCTATCCAAATGGCAGGATTTCCTTCTTCTTTAAAGCTGAATAATATTCTCTGTGTGTGTGTGTTCATACCATATTTTCTTTTTAGAAGCAGAGAGCAGACTGGTGGTTGTCAGGAACACAGGAGTGGCAGAAATGGGGAGACACTGGCCAAAGGGTACAAACTTTGCATTATAAGAGGATTACTGTAAGTTCCAGGGATCAAAGATACAGCATGGTGACTATAGTTAACAGTGATATCCTGCATAGCTAACAGTAATATCTTGCATAGCTAATGGTGATATCCTGTTAGTTAACAGCGATATCCTGCATAGTTAACAGTAATATCCTGTTAGTTAACAGTAATATCCTGCATAGCTAACAGTGATATCCTGTTAGTTAACAGTGATATCCTGCATAGTTAACGGTGACATCCTGTTAGTTAATGGTGACATCCTGCATAGCTAACGGTGATATCCTGCATAGCCTACAGTGACATCCTGTTAGTTAACAGTGATATCCTGCATAGTTAACAGTGATATCCTGTTAGTTAACAGTGATTTCCTGCATAGTTAACAGTGATATCCTGTTAGCTAACAGTGATATCCTGTTAGTTAACAGTGATATCCTGTTAGCTAACAGTGATATCCTGTTAGTTAACAGTGATATCATAGCTAACAGTGATGTCCTGCATAGCTAACAGTGATATACTGTATACTTGACAGTTGCGAAGACAGTAGCACTTAAATGTTTCACCATAACAACAATGACAAAATGGTAATTTTATGAGGTGAAGGATGTGTTAACTAACTTTGTTGTGGTAAACATGTCACAATAAATAAGTCTATCAAAGCAAGCTGTACACCTTAAACCTACGCAACGTTGTATGTCAAGTGCATCTCAATAAAGCCGGGGGAAAAACTCAAGGACCCTCCTTCTATCCTGCTCCCAGGCCAGCTGCTACCCGGCTCCTTCCTGAGAGTTTTCCAGAATCACGGTCTTCCCTTGTGGGCCTCTCATTTCCTCCTCAGCCTCATCTTCACTGGCTTGTGATCCCAGGACTCAACTGAAACCACCCTCTCAGATATCAAGGGCAGAAAAAAAGTATAATGAAAATATAGGTATTGATTGCTATACACCAAAAATAGCAATCAAGCAAAATTACTGAATGTGTGCAAAAATATTGTGTTTACGGTAAATGGCATCTACTGTCACTGTCAGGGGCCAAGCGTCCCGCAAACCTGGGGCAGCACGGAGCCGGGGACCGCTCTCTGTGAGCACACCAATAGTGGCAGTGCCTTCAAACACACCTGAAGGCCCGGGTGAAGCCTGTCCGAAGACACCTTGGAAGGCTGGGGACTCGCCTTCAGCAGAGATTCTCTTCTCTCTGAGCCAGGCACTCACCTGGAAATGACTGCCTGTCCCCTAACACTGAAGCACAGACGAACTGGACCAGCAGTCCTGGGAGCCTGTCTGGTTGCAGCATGGCTTCTGGTGTACCCACCACACACCTACTGTTCGCAAGCCCATGATGAGATCAAGGTAATCAGAAAGAAGGAACAAATGGAACAGTTCACATTACCTGAAAGGGTCTCCCAGTGTTTGGTAAATCAGCAGAGGCAATATCTAGGACAGAGCCACAACCACCAAAACGTTCGTTCTGACAGCCATACACAACCAGCGGGATTTATGAGAGAGAATTAAGGTTCTGCAGAGAATGTACAATTCAGGACACAAGCAGAATTTACACCAGCCATCCCGGAGGGGAAAGCTCATGCTACTCTTAAAAACGATTAAATTTAGGCTTCAGCTCAAAAGTCATACAATCCAGTTACACAAAAGAGGTTAAAAGGATCTAGAAATTAATATCCCACCATTGTGGGCATATTGAAAACGAAATAGGTAGGTGGTAAATGCCTACAGTTTTGGTGTTCTCTCTGGTTTCTCCTAAATCAGTTTTATTGGAATCATTAGAGAATTGTAGCCAGAAAAGGGGCAAGAATTTAATCTAGAGATTTTCACCTTTCAAAAACAGCATATTGTTCCCTGTTCTTCCCTTAAATAAAATATAACCTGCGCCCCTGTACAAAACGATTGCAGCTGAGTCACTCCGAAAGGCAGGGTGGGGAGGAAGTCTGTTGACCAGAGCTGCTCTTTGATAAAGTAGAGATTGTACCTTTTCTCAAACTCAAATTCCTCTGCGTTATTTTGAAAGTGGTCGGATGACTCACACATACATACTAAAATGAGTAGATAAAAACAGGCAAGTATGAAACTGAGCTTTTAAATTATTAAATAACGTTTTAAAATCTTAAGAGACCAACTTGCCACACTCAGCACTTGCGTTGCTCTGTGAAAGACGCGCCGCGGAGAGCCGCAGCTCTGTTGGTTCCCATTCGTCTGCAATGGGAAACCCACGACTGGTTTCCCCCTCTGTACTGACTTCTCACTTAAAACGGTTCATATTTGTAATAGGCCTTCGTGGCATAAATAAAGGAATAAAAATATATAAACAGAGAAAGAAAATTTTTAAATCACCAGAATCTATTTTCCAAAGGCAAGATTGGGGAGCACGTTCTTCAGACCTTTTCTCATGCTGTTTTTTTGTTTTTTTTAAGATTTTATTTATTTATTTTTAGAGAGAGGGGAAGGGAGGGAGACAGAGAGGGAGAGAAACAGCAATGTATGGTTGCCTCTCACATGGCCCTCACTGGGGACCTGGCCTGCAATCCAGGCATGTGCCCCGACTGGGAATCGAACCAGGACCCCTTGGTTCCCAGCCCACACTCAATCCACTGAGCTACATCAGCCAAGGCTCTCGTGCTGTTTTATAACCTACTTTAACTTAAATTATGATTTACCCTTACAAAGCAGTTCAAATTAGTGCTAAGCTTTTCTTTCTCTAGCTTATTTACTAGTTATATCTTTATATAGACTTTTTTTTAAAGAGGTCATTTTACTATTTAAAAATCTTTCCAACAAATTTTTGTCCTAAGGATGCTATATTTTATAATGATCACCTCCTAGAATTTGTTTCTGAAGTTTCTGTGTTCATATATTAGGAACGGGTCACGTGTCTGGCCTCTTTCAAGTTCACAGACATTAGCCCGAAAGCCCAAGGATACTCATCAGGCGGAGCGCGGCTGCGCACATGATGCACGGCTCCACCGTGACGTACAGCACGGTGCGCTCGAACACCTCGGCGGGGCTCCTGCCGCCGCCGCGACACCACTCCAGGACCTGATCGATGGCCACCATCTCCGCATGTCGAGTGGCCTGAAAAGAGAGAGGAGCTTACCTTGACAGTGTTTGTGACATTTGCCAAATACTCAAAAATAAATACAAAAAAAATGGGCCTACTGTTTCTGCCAATGTTTTAAAAGAATGGAGGTTTCGGGACACGCTCAGCAGCTAACGACATAAACCCCAGGTAGAGTACCATAACCTCCCCAACAAAAGACATTTAATCCGAAATGCCGTCCGAATTATGCTGTATTTTTAGTTAAGTACCTAAGAAGTTGAGGGACACTCTTTCAATTAAAAGGCCATAGGGAAGATATGTCTTAAAAAAAAAAAAAGGTAAGCCTAGTGTTTCTGATCATTTTAGGGAAAGGGTGAAATTGTCAGAAGCATGTGTTCCAGTTTCAGATGTGTTTTCAAGGCTCTCACTGACCCGACTCTAAGCAAATCTATATTTAGTTTATGCGGACGTCATCACTTTCATGTTTGCGGGGATAAGACTTTATACACTGGCAGCCTTTAAACAGAAGCCAATTTTGGGTTTGGGTCTCAGGAACCTCATACAGGCAGTAGAATACAGGAGAAATCACACAGCAGTTGGAATCAACCACATTTAAATCTGAATCCTGACCATGACACTACTAATTATGTGGCCCTGGGCAAGTCACATTTCTTCTCTATGCCTTGGTTTACCCATTTGTAAAATGGGATACACTGCTATCTATGGCTCTTAAAGCAATCTGAATTACAGGAAGCTAATGCCATACAATGCTACATATATACTGTTATGTAACAACTAATTATAACACTCATGGTCATCACATTTATCCACAAACTTACACTGAGTGTTACCATGCACAAGCCACTGTGCAAAATTCTGTGTGGAATAAAACACCTCTGTCCTCAACCAGTGTAAAGTCTGGCAGGGGAGCAGAAAGGTGACCTGTGACACGGGGCAGGGTGTGAAAAGTGCTGGCACAGTGGCCCAAGCACCGTGAAAGCCAGAACTACAAACTCAGAGCTCGAAGGTGCTTCAGAGAAGAGGTTCCCACGCCTGGCAGCAGACCAGAACCAAATGGGAGCTTAAAAATACGTTTCCCCAACCAGAGTGCTTTTTAAAAATCAGATTCAAAATTAATCAAGTCACCCCGTAGTTCTCAACAAGTGCTTATTGAGCTGAATCATTTCAATCAGCTTCCTCTTTTATGGCTGAAGAACCGGAAGCTTTGTTAGGATGTATTAAAGACACACAAATTGGACAGGTGTTGGCGATGGCGACCGGGGCTGGGGGGTGGGGGTCAAAGCCAAGAGCAGGACTCAGGCCTCCTCATTTGGGAATCAAGCATCTTTCTCTACTGTGATTCTCAGACAATCCTCTACAGGACATGGAATGCCAAAATAAATCCAGGTTCAATTCAAGGTAAAGAAGAAACCCAAGTCATGGGCGCTTAGATGGATGTCATTAGGACAAAGTTCACACATTAAAGATATTGTACCAAATGACAAAATGCAAATAGGGAGATATGACAATTACCTAAAATACAAAACTGTGCTCCCAAATATGAGTATCTATGTATTCACTAATTGCTGTATTATGTCTATTACTTATCTCACAGGCATTTCTGACATCCACATAACTGCTTCGTGAGTCTGGGTTCCCACTTTGCATGTGTGTCGCTGAGTCTTGTTTTCCTTTTGGTACATGCGATGGATGGACTTTAAAATCCACAGAGCACCGGTACCAACACCAGCTTGTGCCCTGGCTCCCGAGGTCACGACACAAGATCAAAGTCTGTGTGGGGGTGTGGGGGTGACAGGCTCTCCTCGGGTCCACCTAGCGCTTCTTACACTCACAAACTCTGACACTCCCGTCATCCCCACTGTGACACACTACTGAGAGACCAACGTCACGAAGTGTTGCCTTAATTCATGAGCTTCTCAACCTGACCACAATAAATTAAAAGTCTCACGACCTATGAAAGTGCACACACTCATGTAGGTACAGAGAGAGCAGGTAGTGGAGACGTTACTCCGCTGAATTACCTGAAATGGGAATAGCTTCCTTACACATTGTTTTTACCTCCAAAGTTATAAACTGAGGATGATTTTTAATGTACTGGGAGCAACACATTATTTAAAGCTACCAAAGAATACAATATAAGTTAAATTGATATGTTCTGTAAAGTGGAGTTTTCATATATTAGATTTGCTTAAAATGGAGATAGACTCATTTCTTCCACACTGACGCTCCCATGTAATAAAGCCGCCCCTTAGCTTGTACTCAAGGGCAAAAGTGAAGCTCCATAAAATAGAAAATTAGCTTCAGGGATTTTATGGGTTCATTCAACTTTTCTGAATTTTCCAAATTCTAAAAAGTCAACATGTGTCACTTGTATAATCGGTGTTAAAAAAAAGTGAGATGTTAAGGGAAATGACACTTCTGTTGATACTCTCGGACTATACACGGACCCCCCTTGTCACCAACTGTGACAACCTCACTCTGCTCCCACTGGCACCGCCCTGAGTCGGCAACTGTACCGTTGGACGCACGCACATTTTTGGTTTGGTTCACTTCATTTCTTCCCTTCCCCACAACTTCATCGTTGTAGACCAGAAGGCAGCCAACAGGAACCTCAGTATTTTCTAGGGCTTCTTTGGCCTGAAACACAAGGGAAAATGTCAGGTGTAATGTTCAATACTGGACAAGGACCCAGGAAAGAAAGAGCCGCAGCATGGGCAGCAAACACATGATAAATACTAACACAAAGAGACATAACCGACACTTCCCCTTCCTCAGACAGAGTTCAGACTTAGCTCTGTTGTTTTCTGTGCGTCCATAACTAAGGGAGATGCAGCAAACCAATCCCATTTCTAGGTCCTGAGCCCCTGATTTTTTTCCCCTCACTGGAAGCAGAGGGGATCAAAAGACTGTTATTGATTCTTGTTCTTAAATTGCCAGGGTCTATGTGCCTTTTCAGAGAGAGTACATGTATTTGCAAAGAGGTAGAAAAAAAATGTTTATAAATCCTTTCTTAAAATTGTTTCCTTGTTGAAATTCTACTTGCTTAATTTAGTTTCTCTAAAAGTGACAGCAAATATCCTCTAGAGTCCCAATAACACTAAGGCAACAGGCTGGAGGCGCCCCTGCACCCCCAATTCCCGCTCTAAGTGAGACAAGAAGAGCTGGGAACGCTGGAGGTGAAACGGCACAACCACTTCGGAGGACATTTTGGAAGCTTTCTTAAAAAGTAAACATACCCATTGCCTGTGGACAAATTCCACTCCTGAGTATTTATTTAAGAAAAGGGACTCTACAGGGTGGGGCAAATGTAGGTTCACAGTTGTAAGTATGGGAAATATGGAGTTTGTTTTTGCAATATTATTTATGAACAGCTGCAAGCCTACTTTTGCCCCACCCTGTCTACAAAAAAAAAAAGAAAAGAAAACCTGTAAAATGGTCATAATAACTTGATTCGTAATAGCCAGATCTGGAAACAGCAGAGGGTCCATCAACAAAAGAACGATAAACCAACTGTGGTCCCAGGACACAGTGGAATGCCACTCAGCAGTAAAAAGGAACGAGCTGCGGACATAGGCAACAACAGGGCTGAGCCTCAGCCATGCTGGGTAAGAGAATCAAACACGAAGCATACATACTGCATGACTCCCTTCACAAGGAGCACTAGACTGAACGAAACGAAACTACAATGATAGACATGGAAGGGGATGTAAAGACTGATTGAGGAGGAAGGGACATAAGGCAATTGTCTGGGTTGGAGAAGATTTTTATCTCGGTAACAGTGTGGTTGCACAGATGTTTACCTTACTCAAAACGGAATGAACAATGCACTTAAGACCTGTGAATCTCAATGTATGGAAAGTATGCCTCAACTGGAAAATAAGTCCAGAAACAATCCTACCACCACCATCCCGGAACAGCAGCCTATTCCATCCGCAAAGCCTCCCTCTATCACCTACTGTCCATTTTCCTTCTTCCCCTTCTGCTTTGTGAACCACAGGAGCTCTGGGGCCCAGGACAGGGAAAGAAAGCTTTCTCCGGGCAGACAGCCGAAGCAGGCAAGTTATATCTGTGTAAGTCCTGGTACTGCCGTTGAGAGAGAATAAAGGAGGGTGGGACCCTTCTTGGGCTAGTGCACAACCACTTCCATCTCACTATGGTTAAAAGAATCCCAAACCAGCTGTTTCCAGAAAGGTGCGGCATTTCTTGTTTCAGCGGGCCACAGGTCACTTTGGAAACCTAGATCCATGTAAGTGTAGGACATGAATACACGCGCCACACAGCATACACAGTTTAAAGTTAAAGGCAATGCTGAAAACAGCGTCCCTCCTTCTTCACTAGCCTCTCACTCGCGGCTCTGCTTTATCCATAGTAGCAATAGCTTCCTATTGTTAGCACAGGTTTCTGAGCAACTTCAAGCATGCTCAACGGACACTGTTCACCCAGCCGGAAGGGGACAAGGAGAGGCACACACGTGGCAGCCAACTGCACCTCCCCTCTCTCCTCTACAGTGGTGGGCTAGAGATGGAAGGTGACATAAAGCTGCATTCTTCAGAACCGTAACACAAACCACCCACGGGCTGATTCTGTCCCAGTTCTGGAAAAAGGTGAAAGCATACCCAGTTTACGCAAAGTCTGAAAAGTCTGAAGAGTTCCAAGATGTGGTGAGTACATACAAATAAATAATACAAATGCACCACAGACTACTACTGAAAGGAAGCCAGGAGAGGACAGCAGCGGGGGAGGATGGAGAAGCTAAGTGTGGACACACCAAGAATGTAATTTAAAATAAGCTTGGAATTACACATCACCCCAGGTACCCGTGAGATCATGTATTTGTCCAACTAATGTTTGCTGAGGATCTTGACATAAGGAAATTACCCTGGTGGGCCTAACTGCGGTCACATGGTTGCAGGGAGAGATTTAACAGAAAGCAGAAAGCAATGCGAAGCTCTGCTGTCGGCACTGAAGATGGGGGAGAGGCCATGAGCCAAGCACGGAATGTCCCTCTAGAACAGCAGTTTCCAAGTGGTGTGCTACAAGAGTTTTAAAACAGGCAATACCTGACTATTTAATCAGGGGAACTGACCTCTTTTCCCCTTAGATTGTCAAATTAAAAAAAAAAAAAAAAATGACAACAGCCAACACAATAATAGCTGTCTGCTGTGAATGAATCAAAATTTTACCTATTTTTTGACAGATAGGCAAAAAATGTAAGACCTTTTTTGGTGAGCCACAGAAATTTAGTAATTAGTTTACGTGCGCCATGAGATTTTAAAAAAGGTTGAAAATCCCTGCTCTAAAGCTGGAAAAGGAAAGGAAACATATCCTCTAAAGCCTCCAGAGGGCGCTGTGCCCTGCTGAAACATTGGTTGCGGCCCAGAGAAATTGATTCCAGGCTCTAGGCCTCCAGAACTGTAAGAGAATAAAGTTGTGTTGTTTTATCCCACTAAGTTTGTGACAATTTGTTACAAAAGCCATAGGCAACTAATACCCACCATTAAGAGGAAGAAAAGACAAACTAAACCTGGAAGAAGACATTTGCAAACCACATACGGAACAAAGATCTAGTATTTAGACTAGGTAACGAACCCTCCAAAGCTCAACAATTTAAAAAAAAAAAAAAAAAAAAGCCCAAACAAGCCCATTAGAAAATGGGCAAACTATATTAACAGACATTTCATCAAAGAAGGCATGCAAATGGCAGATAAGTGCATGAAAAGATGTCCACATCATTAGCCATTAGGAAAACGCAAATTAAAACCACAGTGAGACAGCACTACACACCTACCAAAATGGCTAAAATGGAAAGTAAAAAATGCCAAGTGCTGCCAAGGCTGTGGAGAAACAGGATCACAGGAATGTAAAATGGCACAGGCACTCTGGAAAACAGTTCGGCAGTTCCTTAAAAAGCTAAACATGCCTGGCTGGTGTAGCTCAGTGGATTGAGCACGGGCTGCAAACCAAAGGGCCACAAGTTCAATTCCCAGTCAGGGCACATGCCTGCGTTGCAGGCCAGGTCCCCAGTGGTGGGTGCACAAAATGCAACCACACTTTGATATTTCTCTCCCTTTCTTTCTTCTTCCCTTTCCCTCTCTCTAAAAACAAATACATAAAATCTTTTTAAAAAAATAAATATATATATATATATTTGCTTTTCTGTCAAGTTCAAAATAGATTTAATTAGGCTGAAAATAATCTTCTACCCACCTATCTCATACTTTCTAATGTATGAGATACCCCCCTTCTGGCAAGTCTGATCATTGCTTTATGAATGCAAAAGAACTTGGGCAAAATGGGTCTGAAATGTGTGTAGGGAGGTTTTAAGTATCTCATCTTTTAGGGGAGAGGACAAGGCTCAATTACTATTTAAAATTGCAACTTGGTCTTCCATAATTAAAAAATTAGCAGCTTTCACAATTAAAGAATGAAATCTCTCTTCTTCCCAGCCCAATGACTGGTCTTCTCTTTGTCTTTAAATGTCATTTCTTTCACTCTAGTCAGAGCCTGCTGGTTACAGATAATGACAGACCCAGAATGGAAGAGACCGCAGTTTCCTGAAAGCCATCACGCCTATCACCTGCTTTCCAGTGAGTGGTAGTAAAGTTAGGGGAGACTGGGGACAGACTGCAGTTTGCACAGGCTCTTGATGACTCCCCAGACAGATTTCCTATGAAAGAGAAGAAATCCAGGGAAAAAACAATAGCCAGAACAACTCTCGGGTAGAAAATTATGACGTCCAAAAGATTACACTACAACAGTTACTGCTAGTGACACTCAGAAGCTCTGTCTTCCTCTATCAACTTCAAATTCCTCAGCCTGGCACTGAGAGCCTCCCAACTACCAGCCATCCCCCCGCCCCGCCCCCGCAGCCAACGGAACCAGCCCAGCTTTTCATTGTTCTTCTAGGTCCCTGGTTCTGTTAGAATCTGATGAAAGCTGTGGGCTCTCTCACATCAAACAGGCATATGCTCATAATGTTGTTAACACAGTTTCAGGTTTATAGATCCCCTAAAACCTGGGCCCCAGGTTAGGAAGCCCAGTTCTAGACAGCTGGAGCACCTCCGAGCCAAAGACAACATCCTCCGTTCCTTGGTCTTGTCAGTTCCCCTGCGCTTTCCCTTCCTTTCCACCAACCCATATCCCTTTTTTTTTCTTTTTAAAATTCAGTAAGCATCACAGATTGATGTCAGCGGACTCACTCAGGACTCTCGCCTGTTATCTAATGTCACTTTATATCTATGTCTTCTTTTGGACCCTGGACATGTTACTTACTAACTTTTTCATTAGTGTATGGCTTAATTTCACCTAGCACAGTGCTGTGCTAGTACCAGGCACCCAGAAAATGAATACTACAATAATATATAAGGGATTTATTCTAGAACACTTGTTTTCTCAATAGATAGATAAATCTAGATGGACAGATAGATACACACACTCAATCTCTGTTTTTTCTTCATTATAAAGTAAGTTATGTTCAAGGCAGAAAACCTAGGGGTAAAAAATTCACACATCAAAAAATAAAACCACTTAGTTATTATTCTGTGACAGAAGATCCTCAAGCTTTTTTCTATGCCTGCATATACATACTCGTAGGGTTTTTTTTAAGTCAAATATATTTATACTATATATACAGTTTAGCAGTCCACCTTTTTCACTTAGAAATATAGACATTTCCCCATTTGGGGTAATATTTCCAGCACACGGTTTTATTGTTTAAGGTTGCACAGTGTTCCTCCGTATGAATATGTGACTCACTTAACTGGTCCCCTATTGTTTGACATTTACATTATTTCAAAATCTCTACTATTATAAATAAGTGAACTTCCCTACATATCTTCACTACTATCTCTCTTACTTCCTTGTGAATTATTTCTAGAAATAGACATAAAATACAAAGGGCTACTACAATGTGGTTTTAAAAATAAAACTATAATAAAACTGGACAGCAGATATGTGTGGGCAATTCACAGAAGAAAAAAAATTCAAATGTCTAATTCGGAAGGTCAGGGTAGTGAAAGTAAAAGGCACAGAGATTCGGCAGAGTGTCTGCTGGAGAGCTGTGAGCAACCAAACACAGTGCAGTACAGGCCGTGGTGAGAACAGATGTCTAGACAGAGCCTCGTCCTCACCAGCCTTCCACATTTGGGAAATTATTTACATCTCTGTCACCATCTGAAAATGAGAACAGTGATAATATGTACCTCATATGTGGAGCTTACATATTATGGCCCATATGAAACACTGTGCCTAGCACTGTGTCTAAAACACAGTAAGAGTGCAACACTGTTCTTTATTCTTATATTTGTCTCCAAGCCTACGCCTTTAGAATTAGATGTTGTGATGATTAAAACAATAAACTTTATTATATGCTTAGTTCTCCAAAGGAAAGCTGTCATGAAAAATAATGATTTTACAAAACAATAAAGTCATGTATTTAAAGTTTGATAACTTTGACAACAAAAAAGTTACACAGATGTTGCTTCTCACCTGAAACATTGCCAAATATTAAAAAGTGATCATTTCAGGGCTAGTGGGAATAGGGGTAGGACAGAACTTTCTTAAATGTTGCAGGTGGAAACTGTAACCATTTCAGACCAGTGCTGTCCAGCAGAACCTTTTGTAGTATTGGAAACGTCCTTTGATCTGTGCTGTCCAATATGGTAGCCACTGGCCATGTGTGGCTACTTAGTACTTGAAATGTGACTAATGTGACTGAGGAGCTGAATATTTCATTTTATTTCCACTTAATTTAAATTTAAATAGCCACATGTGCACTCGATAAACATCTGTGCAGTGAATGAAGACATAATTGTGAATTAATTAGCTATAGGAGTCCAGAGACCATTAAGGATAGGATGAATATAATCAAAAACATGTCATGAAAGAGATTTCTTTCAGAGCAACTTTAGGGAAATGTAAAACTGAAAGGCGTTTCACATATGTATATATGTGCTTGTATTTAGATACATACATATGCCAAGTACACGTCTATCCCTATTAAAGAGCTCGCTGGCACACTTAAGTATGGGTAAAACTTGGATCACACACAAATCTGATCAGAGCCCTCCCTAATCAACAGTCCTGACAGAGCGAGGGAAGGAAGTAAAGAACACAAGGCAGGAGGATGGATGGATGGACGGACGGACGGATGGTAGAATCTGGCTGTACTGGGATTCGTTTTTATCTACTCCCTACCAGAAACATCCTCAGCTTCCTTCCTTTTACTACAGAGGTTCAAGGGGTCATAAACACAAAACAATGTGCCTTGGCAGATTTGCGAGTGTGTTCACAGAAGAATGGGACGAAGCAGCTGTACAGGGATATTTGACGCATACTTCATGCCAGTGAAAAAGATATAATTTCTGTATTTCCCTTCTTCCTTCCTCAGAGCTACTGTGAGTACAGGCTAAATCCAGCTGTTTGCCTAGAACGTGGCGCCATCGAGATTATGGTGACGAGAAAGCACCCGGGACGTTTGCTCAAATGATCGGGTTGGGGAGAGAGCCGGAGAAGTTCCCACCCCCGGCATCTATCTTCCGGGCTCCTCACCATTTGCATGGCCTCCTCCATCCACTTTTCGATCTCCTCCGCTGATACCGAGCACCCAACGCCGGTAACCGGCGTGGACGCCTCCTTCGTCTCCATACCGCGCAGGGGCCGCCGCACTCCAGGCCGGACTCCTAGGAGACGGAGGGGCGCTGGCCCGGAACCCGGCGTGTGCAGGCCACCGTTTCCGGGGGAGTCGAATGGCGAAGCACACGGGAGCGAATTCTGAACGGACCGGGAGCGGCGGACCAGTGAGTGTTGACGGCGGGGCGGCGGCAGCAGCAGAAAGCGCAGCTGCCCTGCTGTAGTCCACGCCCCCTTCCCGCTCCGGTGACAGTCTCGGCGGAAAGTCGCGTTTGTGATTTCTGGATAGCACCAAGCGGGGCCACGGCAGTCCTGGCGAGTCGTCCAGGCCAGGTGACAAAGAAAGGGTTTCCTGGTGCACCAAGCCTCCACCCCTAGGCAGCCCGCAACCCCAGAGACTGAAGATGCTGAGATCTTTGTGGAATTTTCTCAAACGTCACAAAAAGAAGTGTATCTTTCTGGGCACGGTCCTCGGAGGTGGGTCACAGCGTTCTTGGAACGGGACATTGGGAGAAGAGGGTGGAAGAGAGGTGACAATCTTCTAAAATAGGCCGGGCGACCATAGTACCACATATGTTCAACAGTCGGGTAGGGACCCAAACCTCCAAGGTTCTCTACTTCTCCCCGATTGTGAAATGCGTGCTCTTTGCCAGGACACTGTTCCTTCCCCCGTATGTCGCCTGTCCTTTATTCTCCCAGACTTTGGGAGAACCCACCACAATTAAGTTTCTGTTTTAAGGCACCATTCTCTTATGGACACACTTTTTTAAAATGCTCTTCTAGTGTTTTCCTGAGATTCTTTGTTTCTGTTTGGCACTCGTATTTTGCTTGGCTTTTTCACCTTTTGCAGAAATTTTCTTATAATATTCTAGGAGTTACCTAAAGTCTGTGTATCGAGTGTTGCTTAAAGTTAATTTGAATTTTTGAAAACAGCACAGTTGTACAGAAGGACTGGGAGATATATACTAGACCAAAAAAAAAAAAAAACCCTCACAAATCAATATTTTAGCTGCATTTCTGGTGTTGTAGAAGGTGAACTATGCCGCAAATTATGCAGTAAGACGGTGGTTTCCCTGTGTGCAGTCTTCCTCAAGGTTGGGATCAATGCCCATCTAGCTGACATTACTGAATTGCACAGGCTGAAAAGAGATTTAGAACCAGACAGCAATAAGATAACAATCTTGAGAGGCTTTTTCCTCATATGGCAGTCATGTTGTAATTAGCAAGGGTATACAGGAGAAAATAAAAAGCCTTGTGAAATATAGGAGGAGAAAATTCAGGAATATTAAGAAATTTTTAGAATTGGAGTTTTTTGAGAAATATTACCACTAACTACATGCTTTGGTTATAGAAGTACTTAAATAATAAGAACAGAAGTTTCCCAAAGAATTTGGTTGCTTTTCTCTTACTACTATTGGATTATACTCTATTATCCCCCAAACAATTTGAAATTAACAACAATTCAGATCTGTCAATTCTTGAAAGTTTAAAACAGGCATCTTGTTGATGAGGCAAGGAGAGAGTCTTTCTAGTCTCTAAGGTCTATCATAATTTGATAATGAGCATATGTAAATTTTCATCAAATATTTTTGAGAAATTCTTTACAGTTAAAATGTTTCCTGATATTTTCAGTCACTGACATCTGATGTATATTTAGATGACGCTAAAACTAGTAAGTCCACTTTATCAGTATTAGTAGATGCTAAAGGTACATGTGTGATGGAAGAAGTATAAATAAAGTATTTTTGCCACCACTAAAGGAAAGGAAAAATCTCCCTTTAGCAACCTCAGAAAGACTAGCATATGCCTTCAAATTTATAGGAAAAATCTAACAGTAGATTGGGAGTGATTGTAGGAGAAGCAAAAGATTATACTTAAGAAATAATTATACATTTTTTCAAAAAGTCTATTGAGAGCTTGATAGTTACAGATTAAGCAGAATGAGAAAGAAAAGGGGGTTCAGAGAGGCAGAAAAAGAAAATAATCCTAGTGTTTTATAATTTAAAAACAAGTTTATCTAAAAGGAAAAAAAGAGGATGACCTTATGGTATTTGTTTGAGCCTCATATTTTTTTCTGCTTCAAGGGAGAGGTCCTGTAACTTGTTACATTTCAGTTAATCTAATTTAAGAAATATTTATGAAGTGCCTGTAGTGTTGAAGGTAATGTGATTGGAAATAGAAGATTTAGAGAGATTTTTAACAGTAATAGTTACCATTTATTGGGTGCCCATTGGGCACTGTGGTAAGCTCTTATATTCAGTGGGGATGGCAACAAGAGTAGTTATTGTTACCCCACTCAAGAATGTGAGAACTAGAGCCCTAAGATATTAAGAAACTTGTCTAGGTTCTCAGAGGTAGTAATGAGAAAGCTAGAATTCAGACCCAGGTGTGTTAGATCCCAAAGCACATTCTCTTTCCTCACTATACCACTTTGCCTTTGTGGACTTTATGATCAGGTGGGAATGAAAAATAGTGTCAGTCCAGTCAGGCTGCTATAACAAAATACCACAGACCAGGTGGCTTATAAACAACATTAATTTATTTCTCAAAGTTCTGGAGACTGGAGGTCCAGGATCGGGATGCCAGCACAGTTAAGTGAGGACCTGCTTTCAAGTTGCACGTTTGTTATATCCTCATATGGCAGAAGGGGCTCTGTGAAATCCATCTTATAAGGACACTAATCCCATTCATGAGGGCTCCTCCCAGACACCCCACCTCCTAATACCATCACATTGGGCATTAAGATTCTGGTATGTGAACTCAGGACGCACAACATTTACAACATAGCAACAAATATACAAGTAATTAAAATACAAAATAATAAGAGCTGAAAAATGCCATACACATCAAACTGGCAGATAGCATGTAAAGTAATAAAAAAACAGAAAGGACTTAATAGAAGACAGATTTGAAAGCTAGACATCAACATGCGTACTCAAAGAGGTTTAGCCATCCAGTGGTAGGAAAATAACAGAAGAAAAAGTCACCTCTTATCCCACTATTCAACAATGATCATTATTAATTATATGTTAGAAATGAAAACCCACTTGTGTATCGCAAGACTTCCAGGATCTTATTTTATCATATAATAATATAACATGGATATTTCCTTGAGCCATTAACTATTTAGTCATGTAGTTTTTAATAGCTACATCAGATTCTATTGTATGGATAGACCTTAATTTATGTAAGCAATTCCCTATTGCTGGCCGTGTAGCATATCTCCCGTTTACAATTAAAGGCGTTGCCAGACTTTGTAGACTTAATCCCTTTGTTTTTCAGACCGTGTCCTTTTGTACCTGTCTATATTGGCTGTTAAAATGACATCTCCTTTTCCTTCTCTTTAGGTCATAATTCTTACATAATTCTTCAATTTAGGTTTTTAAAGTTGTGATTTTTAGCTTTTTGCTAATGTAAGCCTTATATTTAGATAAAGCAGGTTAAAAGTATGGTTTGGAATTTTTAATACACTAATTATTGGATTAATATACTAGCTTGTTTTAAATATACAATTTTAGGAGTATATATCCTGGGGAAGTATGGACAGAAGAAAATCAGAGAAATACAAGAAAAGGAAGCTGCAGAATATATCGCCCAAGCACGGCGACAATATCATTTTGAAAGTAACCAGAGGACTTGCAATATGACAGGTAAGCCAAAGAGAAATATTTATGCATTTATAAAGTTATTCGATCATTTGTATTAATCAGCATACCTCCAGGACACACGTTAGAAGAAAAGGCAAAGGAAAAAATGATAAAATCTAGCAAGTATTTATTACATGATTTAACTGAAATACATCTCTTAATGTAAATTTTAAAAATCAGTATAAATTGCCCTGACTCAGTTAGTTGGAGCGTCCTCCCACACACGAGAAGGTCGCAGGGTTCGATTTCCAGTCAGGGCACATACCTGAGTTGTGGGTTCAAGTCCCAGTAGGCACACATGTGAGAGGCATCCCATCATTGTTTCTCTCACATCGATGTTTCTCTCTTTCTCTCCCTTCCCCTCTAAAATCAATAAAAACATATCCTGGGGATATCCAGGGATGCCCAACACTGGGGAAACAGAGGTGAACAATAAAAAAACAATCCCTGACCTTCAGAGTTTATCTGCTAGTGAGAGAAAAATGATAAACAACAAACGGACCCCTTTGGGCAGTGATGGCTGCTGGATGGAGAATAAAGCTGTAGGTGTGGGGAAGGGATGCTGTTTAAGATTAGGGCAGTCAGAAAGTCAGGCCTATTTGAGGAGGTGACATTTGAGGAGGAACCAAATGGTACCACGGAAGGAGTAATGCAAAATGCCAACATGCCTGAGGTGAGAACAAGCTTGGCGCATTTAAGAAACGGCCCAATGGCTATGTAGCTAAAGCAAATGAGCAGTACAAGAGTGACAGAAAGTAAGCTGCAGGTGGGCCTGATCCCAATGGACCTTAAAGGTCATAGTAAAGAGTCATACGTTTGTTAAATTTACAGTAGGTAACTGCAGACCTGTAAGTCTTCAACAATAGTATATATTCAAGCAGTGTTAATTAATGGTAACAATTTAACCTCCAGAGCTAGAAAGCTACTAGGAAAAAATCATTCAAAAAAAAAAGCTGTGTTGTAACTGGCATAATTCCTTAAAATTAGTTCCCAAATCCATGTCAAACCTGTTTTGGTTTTAGGTTTTTTATTATTATTAGAGCTTTCTGTAACATTTTTTCAAAAACAATTTAGAATGAATTTATACAGGTAAATTCTCTTTGTTCAATTTTAAAAGTAGAAATTTTTCTCAGAGGTGAAAGGATGTTAGTTTCATTTGGCAGATAAAGAGACTGAGACTAAGGAGGTTCAGAGACACATCCAAAGTTATAGCTGGCGTCTGACTTTTACATTTAAAATAATAACACTTCATCCTGTAAAGCCAATACTAATCACAAACACTGGCTAAGGTGCAGTGAGTAAGGGCACAGCTCAAGGGGGAGGCGGATCTGTCTCAGTCCCCACTTTGGCCTTGTAACCTCTGTGTGTCTCTGGAGAAATCTAAATCTCAGTTCTCACCCGTATAAAATAATCACCATAAAACCCACTTCGTAAAGTTTTGTGAGAATGTGATGAGATAATGCAGATAAAGTGCTTGGCATATGATACTCAGTAAATAACATTTTATGGTATAATCCTTTAAGTTGATATTCAGCATTCAATGTAGTGGGACTACCAAGGATATTTTAATGAATTTTTAGAGACTAAGGACAAGTCCAGTTTTGCTTTTTACTCACATTTTCAGAAAATAGAAAAAGGTAGGTCCTGGAGTCTCAAAATACATCTCAGTTTCACATGGACCCCTGTGTCAGTTTGGGTCCTCTGGGAAGCAGATGCTAAGGTGAGAGTAGATGTGGGAGAGATTAATCGGGGGAAGCACCTGGGAAGAATAAAGGAAAGGGAACAGAGGTAGGCAAGGCAATCCTTTAGAGTACAATGCAGGGAAAGGGAGAAGGAAAAGGTTTGGTAAGAAGAGTCTCCATCTACAGTACAGTTCTAAGACAGTTAGGCAGGCCAGTGAGTTCCCTGGTAGAGGAGTCCTGCAGAACTGGGCCCACTTCACCCTCCCCCAGGAACACTCGTGTTGGCTGGGAGCAGTGTAGATGCGGCAGTGGATCCAAAACAGACGGTTAGCAGCTGGGGGTGGCAGCTAACTGCTCCTCCCAGCGGAAGATGCGGTGGCGTGTGTCTGTGACCATCACAGCCCTTGATGAATAAGTAGCCGACTGTAAGAAATCAAAGATAAAATATGGTAATTGCTAGGAGCCAAAATGTAGGTTCACGGAAAAACTATCCAAATTAGCTTTCAGGTATACATTGACAATGGGGTTACAAGTCATATGATTAAATTTCTGTCATTTTGAATAAGATGTAAGTGGAGATACTAAAAATATTTAGTACTTTGCCCAGCTGGTATGGCTCAGTGGATTGAGCGCGGGCTGGGAACCCAAAGATCCCAGTTCGATTCCGAGTCAGGGCACATGCCTGGGTTGCAGGCCAGGTCCCCAGTGAGGGCCATGTGAGAGGCAACCATACATTGCTCTTTCTCCCTCCCTTCCCCTCTCTAAAAATAAATAAATAAAATCTTTAAAAAATATATTTAGTACTTTTAGGTAAATATAGCTAGTTTTCTGCCAAAGAAATTATCCCCAACTTGAAAAATAGCATCTACTAAAATGCTTCTGTGCCCTGACCTTAGGCTTTATCTTCTTCATGATTTGACTAAAGATTGAGAAGGAATGCTTATCAAATTCACACATGACACCGTGCATGGACACATAGCTGACACCATAAGCGAAGTTTCGGGATGCAAAGTAGTCTTGTCTTAATGTAAGTGCTAGATTAGAATAAGTGAATCATCTGTATTAAAAATCAGTTGTACAGATACAGAATTACCCAATTTTTCTTGAAAGCAGGATAGATGAGTAAGGACTGGGAATTCTGATTGAGTGTAAGCTTGTTATGAACCAATAGTATGCTGTGACTTCTAGAAATACTAATTTAATCTTAGGCTTAGTAATAAAGTCTGGTTCAGCATGTTTTGCACTAGTCATGGTACAGGTCCATTTCTGCCTCTCATGTGTAACAAGATACAAACTGGAATGTGTCAGAAGATGCTAAATAAGGATAACAATAAGCAGTAACATTTATTGAGCATTTCCATAGGCAAAGAAACGCTGTTCTAAATGCTTTGTGTGTCTACATCCTTACAACAATCCTGTACGGTAGATCCAGTGCTGTCCTTAGTTTACAGAGGAAGTGTACTGAGGCACAGAGAGATTAAGTAACATGCTCAGGGTCACACAGAGTCACGGCTGATGAAGGGCCGTCTTGTAATTTGTGGTTGAACTGGGCGTTGTTTGTCATGGAGATCAGGTGGCTAAAAGAAGACATGAACACTATGTTCAACTAGATACAGAAACATATTTGTTCAGTGTTCATACAGGAGGCTAGAACTGAAGAATAGACTTGTCTTTGGTTCAGTAGGCTGAAATGGAAAGTGAAAAACTCTTACCTCTCAGGAGAATTATTGAGGAGACTCTTCTCACATCATGTTGTTACACCATATAATCCTTAAATCAGTTCCCTACTGACTCTATTTGCTAAATCTAGGACTCTAACCTTGCTTTTTCTTGGTAAAGTAACATATCATGTTTGGCCAAATATAAATACCAAGTAGACTTAAGAGATATAAGTCACCTTCTACTGCTACCTTAGTTAATAGTCTAAATACCTTCAGGGGTGTCCAATCCATAGCCCAGGATGGCTATGAATGCGGCCCAACACAAAATCGTAAATTTACTTAAGACCTTTTTTTTTTTTGCTCCTCAGTTTTCATTAGTGTTTGTGTATTTATTGTGTGGCCTACGACAACTCCTCTTCTTCCAGTGTGGCCCAGAGACGCCAAAAGGTTGGACACCTCTGCTGGGCTTAGGTGATTTAATCATACAGCTTGAGGAAATACACTGAAGCTACATAGTATGTATAGTACTGAAATAAATGTCTAGAGTTGGTTAAAAGCTGAACTTTCTATGGAAAAAAATAATGTGGATTTTGTAATTAATGTCTTGCCTAGTCAAGAAGTAAAAATTGTACACTAAAGTTTTCCCTTTTAGAATGTAGCATTTGTAATATCTTGACATTTTTTCATTTTGTCATTATTTATTTAGTGTTATAAACTCATGTTAAATTTACATGTGTACATTCTTCCCCAACATTTCTTATACCATGCATAGAACCATAAACAAAACCACTATAAATGACATGCAGTCTTTTTTCTATAGAGTGCCATATCATATTTTATCTTCATGTTATTCTTGGGAGTTACAGGCAGCAGCCATTGACAAAACCAGAACTACAGCACAGCAGCTCTGCATGCCCAGCCTGATGCACTTTTGCTTAGGTTATAATAAATATAATAAATGCTTGTCACCTGTAGTATCCAATAAATAAATGTTTCCTAAAATTAGAAATAACACATGGAGCAAAAAGCATAGCTAAAGATAGAAATGTTGTTTGTGATTATTTTGTTATATCAGAAGTAAACATTTAATGTAAAGAGAATTTGGAGAGTACAGAAAAGAGGAGAAAAGAAGAATCACTGTAAACTGTGGCCCGGAGGCCAGCGCCGTTGGCACCTGGAACAGTTCTCGCGCTCCTTCTGTGTGCACTTGTTTACATTGCCGTGGCCAGAATGTATATAAAATGTTGTTCACTTAATGTAGCAGATAAATGACGTATCAGTATATAACCCGTTACTACTATTAACTTGAAAACTCTAGCCCTGCTCTGCCCTCCCAACCCTTGCTGGTTGCTGGTCCTGTCACGTGGGCTGAAACGGTGCGTGCCTCCCAGTGAGGGGCCCGTACCGCCGGTGACCTGCTCTGTTTTCTGTCTGTGTCGCAGTGCTGTCCATGCTGCCAACCCTGAAGGAGGCCTTAATGCAGCAGCTCAATTCCGAGAGCCTCACGGCTCTGCTGAAACACAGGTAAACGCAAGTGACCGCATCTTTTTATGTGTACGCTGCACTCAAAGTTTATACAATCAACCAAAATACTTTTCAAACATCTTTGTTTCCTTATTTTTTCTAATTAAAATTTATAATATATAGGCTTATTTAGAAGAAATATTTACCGAATGTATCGAGTTCATATTTTGTCCATTTGTTTATGCTCTACCTTGATGCACAAAATATTTAGGTAAACAAATACTTGTATCATTCTGGTTTTTATATAAATAGATCTTATAGCACTTTGACGTTATTCAGAATTGTAATTATTGAGTGCTTAGGGAATGTGTTTCCGAACCAGATATTGTAAAGCTAAGTTACGTTGAACATTGGGCTTCTTAAAGAGTTTACAACGTACCAGGTAAAGCGTGTGAACACACGTTGTAGATAAATAAGGCACGTGAAGTAACAGAATGAAGTACAGATGCAGTGTGAGCACAGAGCAATGAAAACGGGCCTTCCTGGGACCGCTCACTGGGCACGCAGCACTTTCCCACGCGGGCCCTGTGTACGGCGCGCAGTGTGTATTGGGGTGTTGTGAGTTACTGTGCTGCCGTGTGAGTTTGAAAAGGGCTCCAGAAGGAAGTGGCTTCTCCTTTTCATGAACAGGTGAAGGGAAATGGTTTCAGTTAATAAATTTTAATCATTGAGGCCTTACTGAAATGTTTACTTTCCTTGTAATCCTCCCGCAGCACCCAAGGGAAGGAAGTGCTATTTCCGGCCTGTCTCTCTGTGCCAGGCCCAGCGCTAGATACATTACATGCATGCTCCCATTTCCTTCTCACGTGAACTGGTTTTCACACTTGCTCCCACTGAATTTGTACAGTGTCCTTGTGAGGCAGATATTATCATTCATTTTGCACATGGGAATTTACTGCTCAGGCAACTTCAATAGAAAGCTAGAAAATTTCTTGAAACAGTTTCTATATTCCGAGAGTACCTCCCAAAGTAACAGTGGATCTGTGTACTTGAGATTTTATCTGATTAAAGTGTAATGCTAGTGATAAGGGATTCTGCTACTAAATTTCATCATTCTTAGAGGTTGACATGATTTCACTATTACGTACAGATGTAAGTTCGTTTGTATAATTATATGAAGAAACATATAAGCAGATTACTCTCAAGTAAATGCTAATTATCACATCTGTGTACGTAAGTAGAGAATAAAAATACATTTTAGTTGTGTTAACTTTTGGTCTTATTGGGGAGACAAGAGAAATAAAAAAGTAAACAGCATCTTTCTAAAAGCAACATAAAAACAGGCACAGGAAACAGAGTGGCATTCTTCCTTCTTAGTGGCTCTGCTCCTCGTGATAATTCAGATAAGGTAAGGTCTCTTTCCCTCTAAGATGTTGCCATCAGGGGAGGAAGTAAATGAAATAAATTATAATTCAGGACACATTATGTTTGATCTGTGGTTAAAAAAAGGAAAGGAAAAGCCAAACGTGGGGTGAGAATGTGCCAAAGGGGTTCACTTTGACGGCCGATCCTGGCTGTCTTTGAAGCAAAGGTGTCACTCCCCTTTTCTTACTCCATTCGCAGGCAGGGGAGTTTCTTACGTTCTGAGAGTTTAAGATGAGCACCGTTGTCATTCCCAGTTTCCCCTTTACATCTCAGTGTTATTTCTCCTTTTCATTTGAAATTGTTATTTGCAGATTGGAGTAGAAGAATATCCACTTGAAAGATATTTGCATAGAGAGGGGCTTCAGCCCTTACAAAGTGTGACTAAATACAGCCTCCAATCTAATGATTGCTTTTCTATTAGTTTTCAGTCAACTAAGACCTCATATAAGCCTGTCAAGCAAGTTAATTTTCTCTTTAAACTAATTATGGTAATAACTAGTCAGAAGTAAATAAAAGATTTGACTTATTTTTTCAGTTTTATAATAGCAAATAAACACTCACCAAGAATTCAGGGCATTCTTACTGAATGTTGATAATGACGATGTCTCAGTGCATGACAAAGAATCTTAAAAAAAAATTTTTTTTAATGTATTGATTTTAGCCCTGGCTGGTATGGCTTAGTGGATTGAGTGCTGGCCTGCAAACCGAAGGGTTGCCAAATTGATTCCCAGTCAGGACAGATGCCTGGGTTGCAGGCCAGGTCCTCAGTAGGGGGCGCACAAGAGGCAACCACACCAGAATGTTTCTCTCCCTCTCTTTCTCCCTCCCTTTCCCTCTCTCTAAAAATAAATAAAATACAATCTTAAGAAAATAATTTATTGAATTTAGAAAGAGAGGAAGGAGGAGAAAAAGAGAGAAATATTGGTTTGTTATTTGTTGTTCCACTTATTTATACATTCATTGGTTCTTCTTGTATGTGCCCTGACTGGGATCAAACCTACAACCTCGGCATAGCAGGATGATGCTCTAACCAACTGAGCTACCCAGCTAGTGGCAAAAAATCTGAACTATCTTCTATCACAAGAGAGGTCAGACACTTTAAAAGGATTAGATTAATTCTTTAGCAGATATTTTAGTTACACTAAAGAATCAGAAGTGGCCCTGGCTAGGTAGCTCAGTCGGTTAGAGTGTTGTCATGATAAATAACTGGAATAACTAGTCAGTGTCTCTGTCTCTCCCTCTCTCCCTTCCTCTCTCTTCTAAAACCATTAAATAAAAATTTTAAAAAGTAAAATTAGAATGAATTCATGATACATATCACCTCTTTGAATATGTGTTCATATGAATACATAAATACTGAAAATGCTTAGAATTGCTACCCAGTGGCGATGGGCATCTTTAATCTTTAATCAAAGTTTGCCATCTCAGACTACAATTTCCTGCTACCGGGAAGTAAGTCGGTTGGAGAAATGGCTGACTTCAGGTCTGCAGCAAGAAATGAACACGATAAACACAACTTTTCATGTCAATAGGCAGGGAAGCTATCAGAGACCAGTGAGCTTATGTCGAAAGGATTCAGGAACCAACCTGAATAGTCCCCACCTTGGTCAAAGATGGACAATTGGAACATCAATAAGAATGACTACAATGACTTAAAACATATCAAACATTAATATATATCTAAATCCATGAGTTTGTACTGATACTTTAAACAAAAAAAACTTCATTATTTAGCTTTGAATAATTAGAAGACCTACTTCATTATGTGTAAAATGGTAAATGAGGGAAAGAAATAAACATTTTTTCTCTTTTTCCTGTATGATTTTATAACATATATAGGCATATGCTCAGAAAGGTACAAGACTGGAAGGTATATACCAATGTATTAGTGAAAATAGTTGTTGTCATTGGTTACCGAAGTCATAGGGTATTTTTTTTTTTACTATATTTTGTGGGCTTTGTTTTCTACAGTTACCCTGTTATAAACTGTAGTTAAATATATAGCTGTAAAGTTCAAAGTTTCTGTTAGATTATCTAATTATTATTTTCATATATTCTTTTTTTTTCTTTAGGCCTTCAAACAAGCTAGAAATATGGGAGGATCTGAAGATAATAAGTAAGCTTCCATGCTCTGCAATAGCGCGTCCTTACAATATCTCTAAAGGGAAATCTGTGTACCCTGTTGTGTGGATGACTCGTTACCCCACAGAGTTGTCAGGATTAAATGATTCTCATAAAATAAGCAGATCACTGTCTGGTCACAGAGGGTACTTAGTATTAATGATGTTGGTGGATTATTGTTATTAGGATAGCGTGGACACCTGTCCTGCATACGCCCGTACCAGGTACTGATATCTGCAATATTCTACTTTAAAGAAGTTTTTCCTCTAACTCAGATGGAAACTTGGCTTTCGTTAGTAGTAAAAGTTTGAAGCAAAGAGCTTCCCTGGGGTATGCATGTAGATGTATATTAGTACATATACCCCATGTCTTAGAGCTTCATACTGTCAGTTATTCCTGCATTTTCCCATCCATGCAACTAGTCTTTGCCAGCTGAATCATGGTTAAACCTTCCTGTTTGAAAGTAAATTAAAATAGTGTGTAGTACCCTGCATTTCCTTTCAGCTTTATACATTCTCACACACTTATATAATACCAAGTATTTCTTCATTCCCTTCTCCTCACTCACACTCACCCTTTGACACACTGCAGCCTGGCCTCCACTCCCCTCCCCTCCCAAGCAGATCTTGCAACATTAGCAGAAACTTTTCTGTTGCTAAGTCCCCTGGACATTTGCCTCCTGCCAGACCTCACGGCAACAGGCAACACCTTTGCTCTCACCCACCTCGTTTCGAACACTGCCGTATGTTACCGTAAAACCTCCTCTCCAGGTGTTTCTCTGTGAGTCTGTACCTTTCATCAGGCCTTTGAAGGGCTCATCCTCCCTCACCTGCCTTTGAAGGCTGGAGTCCTTCACACTTTGCCCTCTTTTACTGTGAACTAGTTCCCTGGACAAATCAGAGATCTGAAGCTACAGCTCTTAGTGCTTACCAGTCCTTTCCTATTTTCCTTTTTTATTTTTATTTTTTATTTTTAATCCTCACCTGAGGACACGATTACTGAGTTTTAGAGCAATTTCTATTAAAGTACCAATGTTGTATTTTCACAGATCTAGAACACATATTTCAAAAACTTATATTGAACCAAGAAGGACTCCAAATAGCCTCAGCAATCTTGAGAAAGAACAAAGTTGGAGGAATCACAATACCTGATATCAAACTGTATTACAAGGTCACTGTAATCAGAACAGTCTGGTACTGACATAAGAACAGACATACAGGTCAATAGAACAGAATAGAGAACCCAGAAATAAACCCAGGTCTCTATGGTCAATTAATATTTGACAGAGGGGGTAGGAGCATTTAATGGAGTAAAAACAGTCTCTTCAACAAATGGTGTTGGGAGAAATGGACAGCTACATGCAAAAAAACTGAAACTAGATCACCAACTTACACCATACATCAAATAAACTCAAACTGGATAAACTTAAGATTGTGATACCATAAAAGTTCTAGTGGAAAACATAGGCAGTAAAATTTCAGATATCCCATGTAGCAATATTTTTGCTGATATATCTCCTAGGGCAAGGGAAATAAAGGGGGAAAAAACAAATGGGACTATATCAAATTAAAAAGCTTCTGCACAGCTAAAGAAACCATCATTGAGAACTTATTTGTCAATGATACACTGGACAAGGGTATAAGCTCCAAAATGTATAAAGAACTCACATGACTCAACACCAAGAAGACAAACAATATAATTAAAAAATGGGCAAAAGACCTAAATAGATACTTCCTCAAGGGGGACATACAGATGGCTCGTAGACATTAAAAGATGTTCAACGTCGCTAGCCATCAGAGAGATGCAGATTAAGACCTCAATGAGATATCACCTCACATCTGTCAGAATGGCCATCATTACTAAATCAACAAACAAGTACTGACGAGGATGTAGAGAAAAGGGAACCCTAGTGCACTGTTGGTTGGAATGCAGACTGGTACAGCCACTGTGGAAAACAGTATGGAATTTTCTCAAAAAAACTAAAAATGGAACTGCCTTTTGACCCAGTGATTCCATTACTGGGAATATACCCTAAGAATCCCAAAATACCAATTCAAGAGAACTTACACACCCCAATGTTTATAGCAGTGCTGTTTACAATAGCCAAGTGTTGGAAACAGCCTAAGTGCCCATCAGTGGGTGAATGGATTAAAAAACTGTGGTACAGCCCGGCTGGTATAGCTCAGTGGATTGAGCGCGGGCTGGGAACCAGAGGGTCCCGGTTCGATTCCCAGTCGGGGCACATGCCTGGGTTGCGGGCCAGGTCCACAATGAGGGCCATGTGAGAGGCAACCATACATTGCTCTTTCTCCCTCCCTTCTCGTCTCTCTGAAAATCAATAAATAAAATCTTAAAAAAAAAAAAAACTGGTACATTTACACAATGGAATACTACACAGCAGAAAGAAAGAAGGAACTTCTACCCTTCGTGACAGCACGGATGGAACTGGAGAGTATTATGCTAAGTGATACACACCAGGTGGTGAAAAACAAATACCATATGATTTCACTTATAAGTGGAACTTAATCAACAAAGCAAACAAGCAAGCAAAACAGAACCAGAGACATGAAAATAATGAACAAACTGACAGTAGCCAGAGGGGAGGAGGGAAGGGGATAATGGTAGAAAGAAAGGGAAGGGACTAGTCAAAGAACGTGTATGAATGACACATGCACATGGACAGCAGTGTGAGGATTGACTGTGGGAGCGGGAGTGGGGTGGGCAGAGGATGGCAAAGGGAGAAAAATTGTGACAGCTGTAATAGAATAAACAAGAATTTTAAAAAATTTATTTTTATAATTAAGGAAGGGAAGGAGACAAACATGGATATGAGAGAGAAACATTGATTGGTTGCTTCTCACACACGCCTGGACCTAGGACCAAACCTGCAACCTAGGCCTGTGCCCCAACCAGAAATTGAACCCAAGACCTTTCAGTTTATAGGACAATGCTCCAACCAAATGAGCCACACCGGCCAGGCCTTATTTAATTTTTTGAAGCTGATAATATATATCCCTTCACTCAATATATTGGTTATTGTTTTAATTAAGAGATCATACCTAATCTACATTAAAAAGATGTAAGGAAATAGACTTTGAAATATTTTGAATTGTTATATTTTTGTACTTGAAACAGTTACAAATGTAATTTTAAGTCATCCTATGAAAAAATAACTGTAGGGATGATTTGTGATTTTATACGTTTATTTGCATTTCAATAATAGTACCAAGTGGTTTTCTTTTCTCTCTGAAGGTTTCACAAGAAGTATTGTGGCTGTGTATAGTACTTGTATGCTGGTTGTCCTTTTGCGAGTCCAGTTAAACATTATTGGTGGATATATCTACCTGGATAATGCAGCAGTTGGCAAAAATGGCACCGTAAGTTTAATAGACTTAAACAGATACTGCCCTTTTTTCAAGAGGTTCAAACTTTAACTGAATATCACTTATTCTGATAATTTCTATAAATTAAGTATCTTTATATTTCATGTGATTGTAAACTTTTAGCATTATTATTTTTACATTTTTTATTTTTTTAAAGATTTTATTTATTTATTTTTAAAGAGAGGTGAAGGGAGGGAGAAAGAGATGGAGAGAAACATCAATGTGTGTTTGCCTCTCATGTGGCCCCCACTGGGGACCTGGCCTGCAACCCAGGCATGTGCCCTGACTGGGAATCGAACTGGTGGCCCTTTGGTTCTCAGCCCGCACTCAATCCACTGAGCTATACCAGCCAGGGCATATTATTTTTACATTTTGAAACTAGACTGTTTGTTATGTTAAAGAATATTATTTTGCTTGTTAGTCCAGGTCCTGAAAATCTCAGCTCCAGTTACATTGAAAATATTTATTTACTAATAATGTTGGGTGATTTAACCCAACTCTATTGGGTTAAATAGACTCTATTTTGTACAGACAGTCCTCGCCCCCCCAGATGTCCAACAGCAATATTTATCAAGTATTCAACACCTCCTTGGAGATGGTAAGATTTTTATTTACGACCTATAAACTAATTGTAATTCATTTATTTGTACTATTGAGGAATTTGAAAAATAAACAAGGTTTTTATGTTTGTTTTTCTTTTAATAGGCCTGACAGAATTGATCACTGTCATTAAACAAGCTGTGCAGAAGATTTTAGGAAAGTAAGACATTTTGTTTTGGCTTTTCTGATTTCATGATTCTAATGAATAAAAGAAAAAGTAGAGTTCTTCTAGCGAAGCTAGTAGCATGACAAGCACTAGTCACTTCACAAATGGTGTGTTCTGAAATTCTTTGTAACCTCGTGAGAGACACAGCCCTGGATACTGCATTGTGGAATCCATTTTCTTCATCAGTGTCAACCTTTTGATACTAAGGGGAAAGTCTTAGTGTTTATTGATTGATTTCCAAACAAACCAGAAATATTTGGGTCATGAGATAAAAAACCCACTTTAAAGCCTGCCTGTGAGGCTTTTATCTCTTAATTATACTGGTAATATCTATAATTACAGTGGGAATTTTCTTGTGAAATATGCAGCAAGATTTTTCTTGGCTCTGCATAATGCCCCTTAACTGATGGCTGATTTCTTATCTACTCTAGTGATCTCACAGTCAGCAGTTTCAGGTTTGACTGGATGAGACAGGATCTCAGATACTAACATGTTAGGAAAAGAGTGTGTATAGGATGTATCATATCATTTCAGTTAATTCCCAGTTTCCTTTTCTCTGTTTCCAGTGTTTCTCTTAAACATTCTTTGTCCCTTTTGGACTTGGAGCAAAAACTAAAAGAAATCAGAGATCTCACTGAGCAGCATAAATCTTCTTGCTGGATTGCTAAAGATGGATCCAAATCTTTATTATGCCATTATATGATGCCAGATGAAGAAACTCCATTAGCAGCTCAGGTACGTAATTCATAACCATTTAACCAAACCAGTTACCCAACAAATTTAATTTTTTTTTACTGTCTCTTAAAATTTAGATTTCTGAGTCTCTTAAAAGATATGTGATTGAAAGATATTTCAATAATTTAAATAAAACCTCATTAATTTAGAAAGCAAATTTCATATGACCGATTACTAGATAGAAACATTTATAATTTTAGATATTCAGCAAATTTTTATTGAGTGTTAGTTATGTGGCAGATACTGTGATGTATGGTCAGGATGTAAAATGAAGAGGACATGTTCATTACGCATGGGGACTCAGGAGACAATTCAGTTCATATGGCAAGAACATATTTCTGTGAGGTAAAGTAGCAGAAGATAGAGCTGATAGAGGGGGCAAGATCATGAAGACCTTTGCATGCCAAGTTAAAGAGCCCGAACTTGAATTTATAGACAAAGAAAGGTACATTTTAATCAGGCCGGTGCCACTGTCACATTTGCTATTACTAACCTTAATCAATGATGGCAGTGTCGAAATGGACTGAAGGAAGTTGCCATGCAGTTGAGAAAAAAAGAAGGCCTGATCTAGCAGTTATCCACCATGGTGTTGCTGCATACCTGTGTGTACCAGGCAGCCGTGATTTAAGTTATTCATTGATTAAGAATAATAAAAATGCCAAAGATTGCAGGTGTTAATAACCTCGTTTTAAAATAACGATTGGTTGTTTCACATGTAAGTGGATTGCACCCATGCTTTGCAGTTGAGAAAAGAGTATCTCTAACTTGACAACTGGAAAACCCTTAGATCAGAAAGGCCCCGATGCCATACCTCCGCATTAGAACAAAGAAAGATAGATTTTTCATTGCCTACAAGTTTTCCCCTTCCCTAAACACGCCAAGGATAGACCAGACCTGTCGAGTGCTGAGACACCCTGCATTCATGAGTGGGCCAAAAAACCCACAACACATTTAAGGCGTCCCTGCAGGGTGGAGACTAAAATGAGTAAGCAGAACAGACGGGACAGAATTAATAAAAGAAACAGGAGAAGACTTACTTAGAAATTAGAATCTCAAGGAGATGCAATAAGGTTATTAAAAAAGCGTTCTGGAATGATGAAGCAGTTTCCAAATTTTAAAATTCAGCTGTGGAACTAAAAAAGAAAACTGTTCAAAGGAACAGGTGAAGAGAGGAATGATGAACCAAATCATAACTGAATTGAAGTAAAACCTGAAGCTTCAGATTGAAGGGATGGGATGCACAGCACCCCAGAATAGCATAGACCTATGAAAAAGATACCCTGATAAAGTGCCTTAGCAATAAAAGAAAAAATAATCGCAGGCCTCTGCAACCTAAAAGACTATTTTTTGCCCTCGCTGGTATAGCTCAGTGGATTGAGCGCGGGCTGCGAACCAGAGGGTCACCGGTTCAATTCCCAGTCAGGGCACATGCCTGGGTTGCAGGCCAGGTCCCCAGTGGGGGCCACGTGAGAGGCAACCACACATTGATGTTTCTCTCCCTGTCTTTCTCCCTCCCTTCCCTTCTGTCTAAAAATAAATAAATAAATAAAATAAAAATCTTTAAAAAAATAAAAAATAAAAAAATAAAAGACTGTTTTTTTCTTTGTAAGTGTATTCGAGAAACGTGTTCAAGAGGGCCCAGGTAAACAAAGGTCTTAGAAAGTATAATTTGACTTTGTCTCATATTTTAAAAACACGTGAACCTTTACAGTTCTTTTTCTTTTTAGTGTAACATTTTTTAATTGTTGATAGAACGTAGACTTCTGGATTTCTTCAACTCTTTAGTCTATTGATATGACTAGTTTCATCATAACACTGTGCTGATCGTGGAAGCCTGATGTGTGGCACTTTGTTCCGCAGGCCTGTGGCCTTTCTCCGCGCGACGTCACCACTATTAAACTGCTCAATGAAACTAGGGACATGTTGGAAAGGTATGTATGCTGCAGGGAACAGAGAACGTGTGTTTCTGTTTTGACTGTACTAGGACCATTTTTCAATCTTTCTTGAGCAGCATATTCAACATAATCTTTTGTTAAAATTAAATTTTGAATTTATTTCCCTGCCTTTAGGTAGGATTTCCTAACTAAACTGGTGGTCCTTTTATTAGGGTGGGGAGGGAAGCAGAGATTTTTTTTCAAGGCGCCTTTGCCCACTTACTTCCCTAGCCTAGAGATTCCATATACCAGTTGAGGGACTGGAAGATAGTATTTATATTTTGAAAAAGTCTTTCAAGGATGATTCTGGTATACCCTGTGTATACTAGTAAATAGTCCATGTTTACAAACCAGCTCTGTATAAAAGAAATACTGAAATAGTAACCACAGCAGCTCTGATTACCATCTTGAAGCCACTCGCCGCTGACTTGGGGAGCTAGGAAGAGGTGCTCTTGCAAGCCAGAGCTAGCCTGCTGCAGCCAGTCTTCATGTACACACACACTCACACTCACGCACACACACTCAGTGGGAGAACTCTGCCCCTAACCCTTTCAGGATAGACTAAAATGGTCCTAAAGCTTTGAGTGATAAAAATTTCACCTCTTCCCTAATTTGAGCGTTAGTATTTTAAATCCCCCAGAGGAGAGCCAGGGTGTTAACAGTAGAAGAAGCACCAGACTATACATTAGAAGACCAGACCTGGACTCAAGATTGGCTCACCTGTGTATTATTAGCTCCAGTTCAACCTTGCTTGAGCCGCTTAAACTCAGGTAGTTTTATCATTGTAAAATCTGAGTAGTAATATCAGTCTAGCCGACTTTGTCTTAAGTGATTGAAATATCAAAACTTCTTTTAAATTAAGGATAATTTAAGGCCATTTCTCTAATTCCGTTTTCTGAGAAAATTATGTCTTCTTATAATATTTTCTCACGATCTTGAAGAAAATCAGCAAATTTTTAAGTTAACTCATCTACTGAATCTACTATCTGAATTCATCAAGTTCTAGTCCCTTAACTTTCTACAGTAGCAATCTCTCCTTTTTTTCTTATTCGGGTCTCCACCAAATCACTCTATGAAGTTCTAGAAAAGGTCATCAGTGATCTTTTGCCAAATCCATTCAACCCGTAACATTCATCTTACTTGACCTTTCTCTGATAATTGACCCTGTTGACCAAGCCTTGCTTGAAATTCTGTTCTCCTGTGGCTTCCACGGCAGTCTGACCTCTTAATTTTTCTCTCGATTCTCAGGTCGTATTTTCCTAGGTTCCTCCATGTCTGTCTTTCTTTTACACATTAGAGTTTCCCAGGTGTTCGTTCTTATTTCATCCTTAATTGCTCCACGCAGCTGCATATACTCCCATTGCTTTAACTGCTATCTATATGCCAATAATTTCCAAATTTATAGCCCTGACCCTATACTCCCGTGAGTGGGTATGGATTGAGATTTCTGCATGTCAACGATAGGACTGATTTGTTCAACTAGGCCTTTCCTGACTTTCGTAGCACACATACATTATTCTTCATACCACAGAGCTTTTGTGAAGTACTAATAAGGCATGACAAAAAGATCTTGAACTTTAAGATAAAAAAACTTGGTTCAACTTCTCAGTCCCCCATTTACTAGTTACATGCCATCAGATAAATTTCTTTATACCTCAAACATCCAGTTCCTCACCTCTACAGACAAATAAAATTTTCTAAAGTATTGGTATTTCATGATGGAATATGTAAAGCAAACCAATAATCTGTAACTAGGAGAGGATTTCTCTTCAAAAATTTCTTCAAGAGAAGTAATACTATTATTGATATTTTAAAAGTACATTGTACAAAGTGCTGACTAATGTAAGAATTAAAATCTAAAGAAAATGGATGAATGAATATTTTCATTGTGCTGTGCTAATAATAGTAATTAGCTCTCTTTTTATTCTAATTTTTAAAGATTGACTCCTTGATGTAGTTTTAGAGTGTTGCAGGCTCTAAAACCTAGATTGTGACTAGAAATGGTAGCTGTGAAAGGGAGCCACAGTTACTGAATTTATTTCCTTTTCCAGTAAGAATCTGAAAAGTAACTTATCTTCCTATTTTGTGTAGCCCAGATTTCAGTACAGTTTTGAATACCTGTTTAAACCGAGGATTTAGTAGGCTGCTGGACAACATGGCTGAGTTCTTTCGACCTACTGAACAGGACCTTCAGCATGGAAACTCCAGGAACAGGTAAGAGGACACGTGAAAATGTTATCAGTGTCAGGACTGCTCTAATAACATAGTGCTTTTGATGTATCATTTTTTTGTTCCAGGTAACAAAAAATCTTATAGGATAAATTTGAATGCGCCTGTTTCAAAAATTGCACTCTGTTAAACTGGTGACTACATCATTAGTAGAACTCTTTCTGGACTCAATATTAAAATTCTTTTTTTTCAAAAACTTTTTCAATATAGATAAGTACTTAAGTTGTGAAACTACCTTTCCATAGGCCAAATTCCAATTGTTTGGGGTTATTGTTTTTTTTAACTCTTTAGAATACAAAGCTGAAAATGGGTTTTGGTTTTTGTTTTACTTTTCTATTGAATTTATTGGTGTGGCGTTGGTTAATAAAATTATATAGATTTTAGTTGTACAATTCTATGATAAATCATCTGTAAAAATGTTTTAAATTTTAATGTGTTCTCTAATTTTATTTGAGTACTGCCAGCCATAATTGGCCTACTTAATTCAATACTTTGGCCAATTTTAATACTTCTAGGCATAGCTGATGGTATAAATTGTCATGCATAATCATTAAAAATAGAAAAAAATTTTGGAAGAACTTTTAATAAGATGAAAACATGCTTATATAAATAAAAATTTAAAATAGAATACTTGGGAAGTTATAGTTGTGTGTTAAAAATAAACCGAAAAGTGGTTATGTGTAAAAATTACTGGAAGAAGTTAACCATGATGTCAGTTGTAGTTGTTATTTTTAGGTGGTAGAGCTATGTATGATTTTTATTTTCTTATTAACACATTTCTGTAGTGTTTTTCAGTAGTACTTATTAATTCATAATGAAAATGGTAAATACATGATAAATTTCAGAGAATGCTAACTGCTGTGATGATGTTTCAGCCTTTCCAGCGTCAGCCTGCCTTTAGCTAAGATAATTCCCATAGTGAATGGACAGATCCACTCGGTTTGCAGTGAAACACCTAGTCATTTTGTTCAGGTAAGAAGAAAGCTTTGGGGTATTAAAAACATCCTGTTTGGGGTTGTAATCCTGTTTGTCTAACGTAAAGTTACATTTCTCTCCTGTGATACCTGTTCAAAGAAACTGAAAACTGGAAGCCGTGTGCTGAGTGTGGTAGTGCCTGTGAGCGTGCAAAAGTGCCGTGGCAGAGTCAGGAGGTCGGGGAGACCGCTCCCCGTGTGCCATCCACGCCGCCCCACTGCGTGTCAGTCCCTACGCCCTGGGCGGTCAGCTGCGCTCCCAGTGTTCATGTTTCACATTAAGCTGTGCTGGTGAGAAGATTGAGCATTGAGGCAGAGCAGTGATACAAGGCCTCAAAGTTTGAGAAAAATAAAAAACTCTGTGGAGCAATGAAGGATCTTAATAATAAATGTACCTGTTAATACTACACCAATAATCGGCTCACTAGAAGCTGCACAGACAGTGGGTTATTTAGATTTTTCACTGTACTACCTAGTAGTCTATATTCTTTCTTAGGATGCATTAAGAATGCATTAAGACTGGTTATATTAAACTTTGAATCCACGTAAGTTTTTCTGAGTCACTTGGAAACTGTATTATAAGTAAAGAATTACTTGCAATATGCCTCAGTTCCAAACTACCTCAGTAATGTGCAGTGAAGAGAGTCCCTAGGCCTCAGCGTAAAGATGGCATCCCTCGTAAGAACCTAAACAATGAATATCTCCTAGAACCTGTTATAAGAAAAAATACTCCTTTCATTAAATGGTTTTCTTTTTTACTTTAACACCACAAAACTTGGAGCTAAATTTGTTTCTGGATGGCAGACATGGGTCCAAATTCTGTGCACGTTCTGCAAGCCGTAACCTGTCGTCCTCTTCACAGGACCTGCTGACGATGGAGCAAGTGAAGGACTTCGCGGCGAATGTCTACGAAGCTTTTAGTACTCCTCAGCAACTGGAGAAATGATTCTCTTCAAAACTATAAGAGATTAATTTACTTTTAAAAATACACTGAAGAAGTCAAATATATATGTATATAATAATGATTTATTACCAAAATGCCTATTAAAAATATTCTTAGAGTCTTCATCTCATCATAAAAGATTTATTTGTCATCTTAATATATTTTTTAAAAATCATCAACGGACTCATTTTTGTGGGCGTATCTCAATATACGTAGCACATACACCAGAATTTTTGTTACCCCCTGGATATTGCTTCCAAACTGTCTGAAAACTAATGTAGATACATTTTTTATATAATATGAAATTCAGTATACTTTGACATTAATACTGAGGTAAAAGCTCTTTGGGAAATAGATGTAATGTTTGGAAAATGTGCTATTTAACCAATCGTAAAGGTCACTGGACTGCAGTGCACAGTGGTAAATCAGACTTTTCTCCACCTATTCCTAAAAGGAATAAATGCTTTGTCTTAATTATGCCTGATGAAGGACTTTTCTTTTTATGGAAATCAGTGAATTTAACAACCATGATCAGCATTTTTTTCTTTATTATTGTTAACAATCCTTGGAAAACTACACTGTGATTTGGAGGCTAAATGGTGTTGATGTCGTCCACTCACAGCTATTATTAACGACATAGTTTCATTCATTTGCATGTAAATAGTTTTAATAGCCTATTTTGTATTGATTTTAAGCACAGTGGATATTGCAATAAAATTTTAGTAAATTTATTTTAGTATTTCAGTAAATTTTTTAGTAAAATATGATTTTGTTAATACTTTATAGCCATTGATGTATTTGTTCCATAGCATTTCTTTTCTTCTTTTGATTACCACATTTTGTTTATCCATTCATCTGTTGATGGACATTGGGTCGATCCCCTCTCTTGGCTGTTGTGACTAATGTTGTAATGAACATAAATGTGCAAATATCTCTTCAACACCCTCTCTCAGTTCTTTTGGATACGTACCCAGCAGTGGGATTTCTAGATCATGTATGTACTAAAAATTCTATTTTTAAGTTTTAAAGGAACATCCATACTGTTTTCATAGTGGTTGTACCGTTTTACAATTTAACCGACTGTGCACATGGGTTATAATTTCTTTACATCCTTGCTAGCACTAGTTATTTTGTTTTGTTTTGTTTTGGACAGAGGCCTTTCTAATGGGTGTGAAGTGATATCTCATTGTGGATTTGATTTGCATTTCTGTAATGATTAGTGATGTTGAACATCTTTTTGTATTTTTTATGGCATTTTTCATTACCATTTACCCCCCCATACCTTCTTCCATCTGTACCCATTCCCTCGCCACATAATCACTGCCCTGTTTTCTGTATCCATGAGTTCTTTGTCTTTTTTTCTTTTTTGCTAGATCCCTCCAGCCTCCCCCAACCATCCCCGCCCCGAACTGTCAACCTGCTCTTAGTTCAGTTTGTTCGTTAGATTCCACATATGAGTGAAATCATATGGTAATTGTCTTTCTCTGCCTGGCTTATTTCACTTTGTATAACATTCGCTAGGTCTGTCTATGCTGTCGCAAAGGGTACAATTTTCTTCTTTACGGCTGAGTAGTATTCCATTGTGTAAATGTACCATAGCTGTTTTGTCCATGCATCAGCTAATGGACTCTTGGGCTGCTTCCAAATCTTGGCTATTGTAAATAATGCTGCAGTGAACGTAGGGGTGCAGAATGGCTACCATCAACAAATCAACAAACATGTTGGCAACGATGTGGAGATAGGGTCCCCTCATGTGCTGTTGGTAGGAATACAGGCTGGGGCAGCCACTGTGGAAGTGTATGTAGTTCCCTCAAAATATCAGCAATAGCAGTTCCACTTCCAGGAATTTATCTGAAGAAACCCAAAACACTAATTCGAAAGAAAATATGCATCTTTTTATATTCTTGTCAGCCATATGTATATCATCTTTGGAATAATGTCTATTCAAGTCCTTTGCCCCATAGTTTTAAATTTTTATTGAATTTATTGGGGTGACATTTGTTAATAAAAGTATACAGGTTTTTAGGTGTATAATTCTATAATACACTGTCTGCATATTATATTGTGTGTTCACCACCTAAAGTCTAGTCTCCTATATCATTTGTCCCCCTTTACCCTCTTCTACCCCCAACCCCTTTTCCCTCAGTAATCATCATACTGTTGTTATGCCTGTGAGGCTTTTTCCCTTTGCTTAATCCCTTCACCTTTTTCACCCACTCCACCAACACTCCTCCTCTCTGACAGCTGTCAGGCCGTTCTCTGTATCTATGAGTCTGTTTCTATTTTGTTTGTTTATTTTGTTCATCAGATTCCACATATAAGTGAAATCATATGGTATTTGTCTTTCTCTGGCTGGCTTATTTCACTTAGCATAATACTCTCCAGGTCCATCTATGCTGGTGCAAAAAATAAGATTTCCTTCTTTTTTACAGCTGAATAGTATTCCATTGTGTAAATGTACCACAACTTTTTTATTCACTTATCTACTGATGGGCACTTGGGCTGCTTCCAAATATTGGCTATTGTAAATAATGCTGCAATGAACATAGGAGTGCATATATTCTTTTGGATCAGTGTTTTGGGTTTCTTTGGGTATATTCCCAGAAGTGGAATTTCTGGGTCATAAGACAGTTCCATTTTTAATTTTTTGAGGTAACTCCATACTGCTCTTCACAGTGGCTGCACCAATCTCAGTTCCCACTAACAGAGCACAAGGGTTCCTTTTTCCACATCGTCACCAACATTTGTTTGTTAATGTATGGCCTTGGCTATTCAGGGTCTTTTGAGGGTCCATATAAAATTTTGGCATATTTGTCCTAGTTCTGTGAAATATGCCATTTGTATCTTAATATGAATTACATTGAATCTATAGGTTGCTTTGGGTAGTATGGACAATTTAATGTTAATTCTTCGTATCCATTGAATGTGGTATATGCTTCCACTTATGTGTATCTTCTTCAATTTCTTTCTTCAATGTCATAATTTTCTAAGTACAGGTCTTTTGCATCCTTGGTTAAATTTATATCTAGGTGTTTTTTGAAGCAATTGTGAATGGGATTGTTTCCTTAGTTTCCCTTCCAGATAGTTCATTATTAAAAATGCATCTGATTTCTAGGTATTAATGCATAAAAATGCATCTGATTTCTAGGTATTAATTTTGTATCATACTACCTGACTGAATTCATTTATTAGTTCTAGTCATTTCCTGGTGGAATCTTTGGGATCATCTATGTACCGTATCATGTCATCTGTAAATAATGACAGTTTTACTTCTTCCTTTCCAATTTGAATGCCTTTTATTTCTTCTTCTTGTCTGATTGCTGTGGCTAGGACTTCCAGTACTATGTTGAATAAGAGTGGTGAAATACATCCCTGTCTTGATCCTGATCTTAAGGGAAACCTTTGTAATTTCTGCCCATTGAGTGTGATGTTGGCTGTGGTTTGTCATACATGGCCTTTGTTATGTTGAGATATGTTCCCTCTATTCCCACAGTGCTGAGAGTTTTTATCATAAGTGGGTGCTGGATTTTCTCAAATGCTTTTTCTGCATCTATTGATATGATCATGTAGTTTTTATCCTTCAGTTTGTTTATATGGTTTATAACGTTTATTGATGGGACAAAATCTGTGGTACACAGTGAAAGCAGTCATAAGTGGGAAATTCATAGCATTAAAGGTCTACCTCAAGAAACAAGAGAAATCTCAAATAAACAATCAAAGTTATACTTAAATGAACTAGAGAAAAAACAACAAAACCTAAAGTGAGTAGAAAAAAAGGAAAGAATAAAGATCAGAGCAGAAGTAAATGAAATAAAGTCTAAAAAGCAATTCAAAAGATCAATAAAAACAAGAGGTGGTTCTTTGAAAAGATAAGATTGACAAATCTTTACCGAGATTTATCAAGGAAAAAAAGAGAGATGACCCAAATAAATAAGAAATGAAAGAGGAGAAGTAACAACTGACACCAAAGAAATAGGACTGTGAGAAAATATGAACAACTATGGGCCAAAAAGTTGGACAATCTGGATGAACTGGATAAATTTCCAGTAACACACAATCTTCCAAAACTCAATCAGGAAAAATCAGAAAATCTGAGTAGACAGATTACAAAGAACTAAATTGAAGCAGTCATCAAAAAACTCCCAACAAACAAAAATCCTGGGCTGAATGATTTTGCAGGTAAGTTTTACCAAACATTCAAAGAACTAACACCTATCTTTCTCAAACTACTAATACTTTAGTAAATTCAAAAGGAGAAAAAACACCTAAGCTCATTTCACGAGGCCAGCATTATCCCAATTCTAAAACTAGATAAAGACACTGCAAAGAAAGAAAATGACAGGCCAGTATCCCTGATGAACATAGATGCTAAAAATCCTCAATAAAATACTAGCAAACTGCATCTAGGAATACATTGAAAAGACCGTACACCATAATCAAATGGGATTTACTCTGGGGATGCAAGGTTGGTACAATACCCATAGCATTTTTGCTGTTACTTTGGGAGGATGCTAGTTTTCAAGTTTTGTGTAATATAATTTGATGCTCTATTTTAATTTGTTAAGAAAAACAGCATTTTCTTCTGAAAAGAAATAACTCACTTTCTCTTAAATCTATAGTACTGGCCCTAGCTTGTGTGGCTCAGTGGATCGAGTGCCGGCCTGTGAACCAAGGGTCACAGGTTCGATTCCCAGTCAGGGCACATGCCTGGGTTGCGGGCCAAGTCCCCAGAAAGGGGCGCATGAGAGGCAACCACACATTGATGTTTCTCTCTTTCTCTTTCTCCCTCCTTTCCCCTCTCTAAAAATAAATAAATAAAATAAGAAAAAAAACAAATTTATAGTACTGTATAAGGGTAATTAGTGCAGAAATAAATGAATCGTATCAATATATTGGACATATTTTCAGCAATACAAGAATATTTTCAGTCACTTCATTTTATGTTTTTCCAACATAACGTGTAGCTCAATAGTGGAAGGCAGAAAATGTATTGTGAAGTCTCTTCTAAGGCCAGGTTAGACCCAAAGTCACTACTAGGGAAAGTGTGCAGAATGTTTCTTAAAAATGTAAAGGTGGGGGAGAGGGAAAATGTTTCTTTTTAAAATGTGACAGAATATAATGATGTTATTTCTAATAGGGAGCTATAAAAATTGCATTTTGTAGAATTAGTGAATGTGTGTAAAGTAGGACATCTCTTCCAGCAGTATTTATCCTGGATTTCATCCAAAGAAAATTTGAGGCTGAACAGGTGCGGCTTTCTAAGGACACAAAGCTGAATCATCTGCATCTGTAGTTATGGCAGTTGAAGGGAAGGCAAGGTAAGAACCACATGTGTTTGAGCTCATTGGCCTTAGACATTCCGAAGTTATCTTCCGTTAGTACGACAGCAGCCCTCTTGTCTGGGACCCTTAGTTGTTTGGTTAGTCCAAAAAGTCATTTAAAGCAGGGTGTCATGAAAAATAAGTAACACATGTATTCTTAGATATTTTATCTTAGAATATAAATATTTATTTGCCAATTATTTAATGTAGGAACTAGGCCTTCTCTACCTTTTCAGTGTAAGTCTTCTTAGCGGCGTTCTCTAATTGTCTGTCTTGTACAAATCTCTGATTGTATGTCTTGCCTGTATTACACGACATAGTTGTGAAACAGCAATACACAAGTCTTGTAGGTTTTTACTGTGTTTTCCCCCAAACGCCAGCTGGTACATGGATACAGATGGATTCCTAGAACACGTGCCTACCGGGGGAAGCCTGTACTACGAGGGTCCCGCCCTCCTGAAGATAGTTCCAGTTTTTTGACTGGTTACTAGCAAAGCATTTATCAGTGCCTCTGACAGGTGAGCAGTATTTTGTCATTTCACTTCCTCATAGCTACTCATTACCTGTACCCTATTATCTACTTATAATTTGCTTAAATTATAGGTAGATATATTCTCAATGTGTAAAGGTAAAGGTGGACAGGATAGGAATTTAAGTGGTTGACAAGTTTTGGTCTCAAAAATACTTTCTTCAAACAGATGACCCTACTTTGAAGATTCCTATACCACTCTTTATTTGGGTTGGTTAGGTTTTTTCCTTCTTTGTTTTTTTTAGTCTAGTGTTTAGGATCACATTAATCTGTCCACATTGGATCTCTATAAAATGCTCATTGAGATTTGGAACAGGAAAAGTATTTATTTGTGTAAATAATGTGGCATAGTTTCAAAAATTCAAAATTCAACAATGAGTAATTCTTTTCTTTTTCCACTTTAGCATGATTTTAAGAAATAAATATAGGTTTTTTTATTTCACTCTATTTAAAGCATTTTTTGGAAACTATGATATGTCTGTATTTGATTAACTGACAAAATGGAACCTCAGATAAAGATCTGACCATGCTGCAATCTTTTGTTGAGATTAATTAATCAACAGTTAATCCGTGTTTCTCTAAATTTACATCAAAATCAGTCTTGTTTTTGCTTCATTATCTTGCTTTATTCTTGAAGATCTGAAGAGGTTTTTTAATTTTTAACTAAGTTTTCAAATTCATTTTGGTTGAAGGCAAATAGCAAATTTTTTAATTTAATTTTTTTATTGACTGATTTTTTTTTAGAGAGGGAGGGAGGAGAGAGAGAAACATTGATTTGTTTTTCTACTTATTTATGCATTCATTGGTTTGATTCTTGTATGTGCCTTGACCAGGGATCAAACCCACAACCTTGGCGAATCAGGACAAAGCTATAACCAATTGAATTACCTGACCAGGACTCAAATTTTTAAACTTAAATTGGACCTCAAATTAGCCCTCCTACAAAAATAGGCCCACACCCCCATACCCCTTCCTCAGCCCTAAAAAAACCTTGAAGAATATGTCCTAAAATGTTAGTAGTGATCATCTGAATAGTGATTTTACCTTTGATCATTTCAGTATGTTTTAAAATATCTACAGTGAATATTAGCTACTTTTATTACCAGGAGGGGAAAAAGGGGACAATGTTTTAAAATAACACAATTACTCTACACATTGGAAATATATATTAGGCCGAATTTATTATATACCTACCACTTGTATTAGTCTGCTAGGGCCGCCATAACAAATGCCTCTGACTGGGTGACTCACGCAACAGTGAGCACTTTCTCACAGTTCTGGAGGCTGAAAGTTCCAGGTGTCAGCAGGTTCACTTTCTCTTGAGGCCTCTCTCCCTGGCCCTAATGCTCTGCTTGTGCATGCCCGGAATCTCTTCCACTCAGAAGGACACCAGCCATACTGAGTTAGGGCCCCACCCCATGGTCTCATGTTACCTCCTTAGATGCCACGTCTCCAAATACGTTCACACTGGGGATTAAGGCTTCATCATTTGGCGGCGGACACAATTCAGTCCTTAACACTACTAATTCCTAGCTAATCTAAAACAAAAGTCTCCACCCCAAAATCACACATGGAATTTGATTCAATATGGAAAGACTTTAATAGCAATGTCGGGGGGAGAGAGGAAATTTCCTCTACCTTTCTAGGTTTTTCCTCCCAGCTGGTCTAAATGAAATCGACACGAGACAGAGAGAAAGTAATCAAATTTAATGACATGCGTCTGTGTGGGAACTCCACACATGAGAGGTTCAGAGCCATGAAGTCAGAAGGAGGGGTACACAGCATTCTGAGCTGGGGCTGGGGCTAAGGGGAGGCAGGGCTTTGCAGGACGAAAAGAAAATGACATGTTCAGTAATTCAAAGTTGGCCTTGCCCTACAGATAGGTCATAAAAAGTTATTTCTTTTCAAGATATGTACAGTGATGACATTTCTGTCAAACTCTTAAATGAAGTGGGAGAACACATGTAAGGTGTATGATTGCAGAATGAAGTGGGGGCAGTCAAGATTATTAACTCACCGAAGAAGGTCTGGGAATTTTGTGGATTTTCCCCTTTGGTTTTAATATTAATTCTAACAAAAGTAAACATCCTGTCAAAGATTTTAAGATATTCTTCATGTTTACTTTGCAGATCTGTCCATTTTCTGGAAACACTAAAATGCTGAGAAATATTACTTTTTAAAAAAAGTAATTTCTGGTGATCACTCATTATGGGCAGAGTCCCAAATTTAAATTCTTTAGGGGAGGGGTAAAAGTTCCTCACGAGCCTGCAGGATCCTGATGGCCTTCAGCTCGCAATAACTCATGTGCCACTGTGGCACATCTGGGCGAGGCCTGTTCGGAGCACAAAGTGTACTGGAGAGTTAAAGCCGTTCCATGGCTAATTTAGGGAAAAAATTAGGGCGTGAGAGGGGGAAAGGGCTGTGCCGCCTAAATAATCACTTGACTTTTCTTGCCCCCTTTCACATATGCTTTCTCCATGTGCTGTAATTCTGGAAACCCGACGCTGTCTAGTCTGAGCTGCAGCTGCCGCATGAACCACTCCACTGCACATCAGGTCACATTAGTCAGCGCTAGCGCCCAGCCCCACGTACAGGGCATCTGGTGGAAGGTCAGGCGTGGCAGTTCCACCACAATGCCATTTTTCTCCAAAGAGGTCCATTTAAGTGGCTGTCCGTGTCCCAGAAGTTTAACCTGAAATTAAAACACACACAAATGTCTCCAAATGTATCTCTGACTCACCCCCTTTATTGAGAAAAAGTGGTTGATATTTCTTAAAAGCATTGTAGAGAGAGGATTCAGTTTTTTACTGTTATTTAGGAGTTCACAAGCTGTTTAAAGCTTGAATAAAGAAAACATGCATCCTGCTTGCCCCTATACTATTCTCAAATAAAAGTGCGAAGGAGTTGGGGAAGAATAGTAAAAGCCGAGTGAAGTGTCAGTACAGAGAAAATGCAGAAGAGAGAAGCAGAGACAGTGATTCTGGAACCAGTCTGCCCAAATTAAGTTCCTACACAGAACTCGTGGTTCTTCTCCCTTACCTAGCCAGAATTCCTCCCCGGATTTTTTAAAACCTCCACTAATCAATAAGGTTTAACTGTGACCAGTTATTATTGCAATTGTTCATATCCTTAGTTTTATACTAAGTGAAGTTAAATAGTTTTCCACATAGGTATGGTTATTTTGACCCATTAAACTTTGCTTATCATGTAGAGCAATATAAAAACAATATCCATTAACTTTTAAGTAACAGCATTAATGAGGGCCAAAGAGAACACTGATAAAATAAAAATGTAATGTCATACCGAGGCCACTAAGCTATAATTAAACCTCAGATCTGAACTCCATCTTCTTTACTTCCTGATCAATCATAAGCGTTAGAAATGAAATATGAAAAGATGATTTAAGAAGAAGCATATGGATGACTTACCTCCAAGGAAATTGTCAATTTCTTAAAAACAAGCAGTACAATTTATCAAAATGAACTCCAATACCAGACCTAGTGGTCATAACTTTGAGATTAACCATTAACTCTCTCCAAAGTACTTATGAACCTAAAATAGTAGGGCCAGGACATCTTCCTTTTATTCAGACGTGTTCTGGGGTGAGATGTCAGGGAAAGGATCTGAATTCCAGTTTTATGACAAGAATCATTTTGGATGCATACAGTAAATTTAAACATAGAATGGCTGTGAAGAAGAATATTTTACATGGAGATGATGTAGCTGTTTTTATTAAGTTTAGTTTTCTGGGAAATGAAAGAAAATTTTCAAAGGTTCTAGCCAAACATTGCCATTGATGAAGCTCATTTTTAAATTACTCTTACAGATAATAAGAGGAACAGATAAAGGCTCTCCTTGAAGTTAAAAGTGATGTTTTCATCAGGATATTCTAGTCAACAATTTAAAGGAACAGTAAGGACAGCATTCCCTCTCACCTCTGTTGACCCCAGAGTAGCTTTGGGTTCACCAAGAAACAGCTGTCCGGAGGTGGGCCATTTGAGAAACACAGCATACACCAATTTTTCCTTAGGTTTGCATGTGTACCTGGTTGAAAGGGGAGAAAGGCATAGTAACATTTCTCATTATTTATGGGTTGAGTTTGGAATTATTTACAGAGACATTTCCATTTGGCAAACATTTACAACGTCTTCATTAATAGAGGGAAGGAAAAATAGCCCCATGGTAGTGGAAAAGGCGCCCAAAAGGATTCTGATCCCAGTTCCAGTTGGGGGAGGGGGTTGCCCATAGCACAGAGCAATTTTCAGACACCATCTGGGGGTCCTACAATGCCACTCAATTCTGACACTACCTACCCAGAGACAGTGTCAGATTCCATAGGTTTAATAGTAGTTCTGTGGCCAGTGAAACAAACCAGGGCTAAAATCTCAAAGGGTTTTAATGATGGACCTGGGAGTCTGTTGCAGACAAAAATGGGGTTAAGTAGAAACGTCAGAAAGTAACGTCACAGGATGATCTGTTCCTAAATGTGAGCAGGTCGTGGTGTGTAGCCAACACCAAGGCATGGAACTTCTTTAGTAAAGGGTTTCCCTTTGCTGTAAGTGAAGCCCTATCTATTATTTTTGTGCATTATTTAACATCTAGTTAACACTTCTTTGAAATAAGCATAAGCACCCTCAAGAAAGCACACAATCTTCTTAACTATCCTGTAATCCAATCCCTGCCTTCATACACACTTCCTTCCATTCCCTCCTTAATTCCAAATGCATAAAAGAAACTGCAAGGTGATCCTTCTCAGGAGCATTTGAGATGTTGCTTCCCAGCAGTTGTCAATAGTTTTGGCTCAAGAAACTCATTAAAATTCTCTGTAGGTCTGGGCATTCCTTACATCAACACTATTGGTGGCTGCTGCGAGGGAGCGGGAGCACCACCACTGAAACTGGGAGCGAAAGCCCGCTCCCGAGAGGAGGAGAGAGCAGGGCCACGGGAGGGTGTGCCTTTGGTGGGAGCCAGACACAAGGCCTTTACAAGCCTTGTGGACTACCTTGGCTTTTATCTTTACTTATTTAAAGAAAATTTAATGGAATAACAGTGATTGTGAAGTTCCAGATCAGACACCGTCCTAGTCCAATAGAAGCACAGAAAAAATTCCAAAACCAGAGTTCAACAAGCCTCTGTGAAATGAAGGCTCGGTTCTCATTATGGCTTCACACAGCTCCAAAGTTCTGAAATTCTACAATCCGTTGCTTCTGTCTACATCGCCTTTGTTTCTTTTCTTCAGTGAGCTGACAATTTTTTTGTCATGTCAAGTGAAATCGAAGAACATTTAGTCTAATCTTCTGATCTACACTTGGTCAGGCTGTGCTCACTTTGGCGGCGACACAAGGTGAATTTTTAGAGCTTCACTCACACGACTCTTATGTATGTGTGAGACGCCACATCAGAAGCCATTATATACACAGTCTGATTCAGTCTTTTTCACTGGCCCACAGAACCTTCCAAAACGCAGATAGAAGCCTAAGCCAAGGCTTTTAAAGAAAAATACAGTAAAGAGAAAAAATAGCAAGTTAAGATAATCCATCTTCAAGAAACTTCAGGTTGAGATTTACTTGAATACTATGAACAGATTACAATTTTTTTTTTAATCAACTAAATGCTGTAGTTGGAGCTGATTTTTAATATCTTTCTGCCCTTCGGCATCTCTTGCTTGCTAATCTGATGTGAGACAACATCTGAAAAAGTGAGAAATTCCTTAACTGACTAAACAGTCTCCCGTTTGAATTAACCACTCAGGGTTCTTCACTTTTCTAAATGACTTACAATTTTTATAAGAGTTGACAGCTTTCCACTAAAATTTGTCCACCATTGGGAGGTATTTAGAGATGATTTAAGCTCAACTTGCTAAACAGTAAGTGTTCAAAAACATGCTAATGTCTTCCCCTTCCTTCTCTTTACAGTAAATACCATTTGGAAAGTGTTTTGTGTAGACAGGCATTCATCCAATTTCCTTTTTTATCCTACTGTTCTCTTTATATCTCTGAGAAAACTTAAGCGCCTTCTTCAATCAAATAGTACTTGGTAAAAGAACAATTTACCACACGTCTGGAGTGACAGTGTCATTCTGAGATCTCCAAGTGCTGGTTTCATAAATGGCTTCTCCATTGACTTTCAGCCATGTCCCCATTTGCCTTAATCGCTCCTCAAAAATTGGAGAAATGATGCCATCTTGGGTGGGTCCAATATTCATCAAAAGATTTCCTCCACACGAAACTGTTTCTACAAGTTGCTAAAAGAATAAATTAAGAATGAGAGAGTTCTTAGAGAAAACAGTCCCTCCATGAATGCATCAATGTGCCATATGTATGGACTCACACACACGCGTTTGGTCACTATCGGGGAGAGCCAGCGTGGAAGACAGAACAGGGTCCTGTGTTTACAGGCCCTTGGGCTATACAAGTAGTAAAACATGATCCTCACAAACCCACCCTAATTAAGAATATTCCCGTAACTGTTATGAGGCATTTTACTGCACCTTCACCAGTTCTTCAATTGTAAGATAGTCACAGATGCCGGCGTCCCTCCTGTAGCCCCAGGAAAACTTGTCTATTGTCATGCAGTTTTCCCACTTATGTGGCAAAAGATGTCCTGGGTTATAGCGATCACTGCAGGTGTAGTAGCCTCCGTGCTTACAGATGCTCCCAGCTCCCCAGCGGTCATTGGTGACCACGGTGTCCCGCACTGGGCTGAAATGAGAAGTATACTTTTTACACACAAAAAGTAAACTTTTTTTTTAACACAAAAGGAAATGTCACTGCACAGAGGCCTGACTGAAAGGCACCCCTGAAAATTCACCATAGTGCAACACAGCGCAGCGCCCATGGCTTTGAGGTCAAGTAGACCTGGGCTGATCGCAGTCCTGCCTCTGTCCCACCCTCGAGCAAGTCACCCAGTTCCTCTGAGCGGTTCCTCAATTTCCTCAGCTATTATTAGGCAAGAAATAATACATAGGATACCACGCCCAGTGCCCATCAGAGTAGTAAACTATTATTGGAAGCTTCCCCTAATAGTGTAAATGATACCCAACATTGAATTTACAATGAAGACGTTCTTCTCACCTATGACCAAATAATCTGATACATACATTCCAGCCTTTCTCTTCCTCTCGAAATTGTGCCTAGTATTGAAAATTTTCAGGGAAGTCAACTGTCACCATCGTGAAATTCACTGTAGTATGAAATATCCCAACAACATCCTTTATTATAACAGCTGGTACCCCCAGCACCTCTCTACTCGGAGGGGACAGTGTTGATTCACAAACTGAAGTACACGGCTCCCAGTCTTTCCACTGGAAGGAGTACAGGAACAGACTGTTGTTTTTAATATCAAGAGAGCTGTCCAGGGTATTTGTATGTGCACCCTGTGGGGCCCAGGGAACCCAGCAGAACACTTCCTGACTTCATAACACAATACCCAGTATCTTCTGTTGTAGCTGCAAACATAAATTTGTTCCACACGCTTAAGCCTAACAGAGAGCTTGGTGGGAACTCCCCGTTTGAAGGGGGCGGGCTGGACCGCGCTGGAAAGCAACAGGAACGAACAGGAGGACTTGAGAATGACGGCGAGAAAAGGAGACACAGAGGACAGCGAGCAGCAAAGGTTATCGGAGGCTAAGAGGATAAAAAGCAGCAGCAATCAGAGGAATTGAAAAGCACATAATCAGAACCAGTCATGAATAAATAAGTTGCCCCAGAACAGGGGATGAAAGTGGGGACCCACAAAATTCATGTCTTCCAAAGTCTGCGTTCTGTGATTTTCAGTCTGATTTCAAAAGCAGACTTTTGAGATGCATTTGACTCCTGGTTTGTAAGTCTGACTATTTTGAGTAAATATTCCTATGTCTAATAAGCCTCATTTATGATGATTTCCTCCCCCCGGGCCATATAGGAGCCTGAAAGGAAATATCCAGGGAGCAGGGGAACGCCAGGTTGCGCATGCACGGCCGGCCAAGGTCGCCCCCGCGATCCACGGGGCGCGTGCCTGTCGTTGAACAGCCAGGCCAGGAACCCCGTGCTGTTCCAGTAGCCGTCGGGCGCGCCGCCGTCGCCGTCCGCCCACAGGACCTCCGGCCGGTACTCGTCCACCAGCTCCCGCAGCTCGGGCAGCGCCTTCGCGGCCGGGAACCGCCGCGTCTGGAACGAGCTGGATTCGTCCTCGAGGAAGAGCGGGTGGAACCACTCGAAGAGCGAGTAGTACAGGCCGAAGCGCAGGCCGCGCCGGCGCCGCACGGCCGCCGCCAGCTCCCGGACCACGTCCCGCTTCGGCCCCGCGTCCGCCGCGTTCCAGTTCCACGAGCGCTCCGAGCCCCACAGGGCGAAGCCTGCGCCGTGGGGTGAAAACCCGTGTGAGTTGCCCGCCGAGGTACCTACCGCTGCCGGCCTCTGCTCCCCGCGCGCCACAGCAGTGGGATCGCGCGCGCGTGGGGGTCAGAGCACGAGCAACTCTCACGGCGACTGTTTTCGTAGTTCACATTCTGCTGTTGTAAGTGAGAAAACGAGAGTTTAAACAAGGTAAACCACGGTTTATAAAAGTGCCTGTCGGGGGACCCGCAGGTCTGCATAGTCTGATCAGTCTCCTGCATCCCCCTTCGGAATACAAGGTCCCTGGGGGGCGCGGGGGCGGCCGCGGCCGGCTGACCGCGAGCCCTGGGTCTGCCTGCAGTCCACACCAGGAGGTCACGGCTAAGATTCAAGTCTACTCCCTGGCTTTAGGGTTATTTATTTGATTATAATGTGATTCTTAGAACACGAGTGATCTACGTGTGGCCGTAAATCTCCTTTAGCCTCATTATTCACCGAAGCGGGCGCGGCCGGGGTTAGGGCGAGGTAAGACAGACCCTAGTGCTTGGAAGCGGTTCTGTGCCTTACAACACTACACCCACCATTTGAACCCAGCCCACCCTAAGTCATAAGCTTAGATGTTGCTCCTTAAATTACCAGAGTGAATTACCTACCAACTAAAAGGGAAAGAAAAGTAATGTCTACCATTAAGCAACCACTGTGAAATAATTCATATTTTTAATGGAATTGGCATTTAGATTGCTGGTTGTTCTATCTAAAAATATTAGAAGTGTTATGTAACCTGATTACTTAAGAAATCATATAAAAGTCTCAACATTTTTAGTTAGTGCTTAGGAACATGTTTACATTGTTATTAAAATCTACAAGAATCTCTGAGAATAGACATGTACATAAAGCACTTTTGGTAAAACAGTTAACTCTGTACAATAGGACACATCTAAGATGGACACACTCTTTAAATTCATTTTTAAGACACTTTTTTTTAAAAGATTTTATTTATTTATTTTTAGAGAGAGGAGAAGGAAGGGAGAAACAGCAATGTATGGTTGCCTCTCACATGGCCCTCACTGGGGACCTGGCCTGCAACCCAGGCACATGCCCTGACTGGGAATCGAACCGGGATCTTTTGGTTCCTAGCCCACACTCAATCCACTGAGCTACACCAGCTGTGACATTTTTAAGACACTTTTGAAAGAGCTCACACTTGTTCCAAAAAATGTCTGTGGTAAGCTTCAAAGCAATGTGAGTATTGAAAGTCTTATTCAAAATGTTTCCACTTGACAGGCCCTAAGGTCAGGCCGCGCTGAACCCATGTGGGTCCTCAGTCGGCGCCACCACCATGAGCCTCCACAGTGGGCTTCCGCCCGACCCAGCCAGCAGGGTCTTCCATGTTTGACAGCATGGCTCATAGAAAGGTTTCCAGTGTGAGCTTCCACTTCTGTCCTCACAGTTTGACTGAGTTGTTTTGTTTGTTTGTTTGTTTTTTTCCAGTAAGCTCACTATGTAATACTTTGTGCCACACAGCTTGGAGAAGTTCCTAGAGCAGGAAATAAGCATGTTCACAAGCAAATACACTTCATAAATATTCATCTAAGCAGGAGAAACATCTATACAAAAAAAAATCATTAAGCCACTAGAATGTGGTCAAAGAGGAAAACATTCTAAAATAATTGTGGTTTTGGTTGTTCCCTCCTACTCCCCTCCCCACCCCTGAAAAAAGGGATGAGGCAAAATTTCTTACACAGAGACAAAGGTGGGCTTTCAGAGGAAACTGTCAAATGAATTAACAGGAAGTTGGGGAAGTAACAATTTATCAATGGTTTCTTGATCTTATAAACTCTTGAATGGTGATGGGTGCAAACGACCCTACTAATGTAGGACCACAGTGATGGCCAACTTCCGGGCACAGGGTACCCAGATATTTAACTAAACATTATTCTTGGTATGTCTGCGGGTATTTCTATGTGAGATTAACATTTAAATTAGTAGACTGAGTAAAGCAGATTGCCCCCCCAAATGTGGTGGGCCTCATCCAGTCTGTTGAAGGCCTAAATAGAATAAAAAGCTGAGTTAGAAAAAATTCTGTCTGCTTGACTTTGAGCTGAGACATTGGTCTTTTTCACCTTGGGACCCAGACTTGGATTAGAACCTACATCATGAACCCTGCCGCTTCTCAGGCCTTCAGATTCGGACTGGAGCTACAGTATCAGCTCTCCTGGGTCTGGACCATTCAGCCTCCATAATTGTGTGAGTCAATTTCATATAATAAATCTTTTTATATCTATTATACTTCCTGCTGCTTCTGTTTCTCTGGAAAACTGACTAATATAACCACTGTGTTTCCTTTTAGCTGTTCTTCTGCCATCTCTGATATTTCTGGTCACCATTACGTTTCCATAATCCTTTTCCTTTCAGAAAATCTGCACCAGTTTCTTTACTAGCAAATCGTCTCCCATTTGGCCATGTAAGAGTTGGCCAAATGCACAGCCACGGGCGTCAGCAATGATGCTAGACTACAGCAGCATAACCCCCGTGGTGCCTTCCCAGAATGCACCTTAGAGCTGGAACGAAAGGAAAGACTCTAATTCCAATTATAAACTGTGACCTGCACCCCACATCCCACTTCAAATAGCTTTAATCAAATTTTGGGAATATTGTTAAATATGCATATAACAAAATGTGATCATTTTTATTTTTTCTGTTATGTGGAGAGTATGACCTTTCTGCATACCAAATGCCTCTGAACTGGGTGGGACATGCGGTCCCTCAAATTATAAGCAAAATGTCAGCAGACACTTATGGTCGCTCCCGAGAGAAAATTCTGATTTCATGTGGATGAGCTTGCTTCACTTTCTTCTTCCAAAAGAACTACTTTGCATTTCATAACCATCATCCATGTCCGCAAATGTTGCACTTACTTACCTTCGTGATGCTTGGAAGTTAAGACAACATATTTGGCACCAGAGGCCTGAAAAATATCTGCCCACTGGTTTGCATTAAAAAACTTTGCTGTAAATAGTGGTCCAAAATCTTCATATTTGAAATCAGGAGGGTAATTATTTTTCATAAAATCCACAAACTTCGGTATCTTTTCCTTTTGCCAGTACCACCTAACAGGAGGAACAGAAATAGCACGTGAAACATATAAACATTTGAAATAATCATGCCAGCTCTCTTTCCTGCTCCCCCCTCGCTCAAATACTACCCACGTTCCCTTTCTCACTTCCCCATCAGTTTGACTTTTCCTGAAAGAAAGCTTATGTAAACCAAATTTCCCCTCATCTTCCATCTATCCCTCTGCGAAATCCACTCAGCTCATAAACTAGTGTTCTAAACAACCCAGCCACACATTTGCTATTAATTCCCCACTTTTAAATTGCAACAGGTAGTATGTATCTTTGTAACATAAGTGAGAAAGGCTTCAGAAGGAAAACTAAGTTCCTAAAACATAACATGGATCTATTACATTCACTAGCAGAGAACAGTTAAATTAAGAAGACGCTGTTATTTTAATGTATTGACTCAGCCTTCAAGGGTTACTTGTTATATGCATTTACTCTGAACAGTAGGGCCTAAATTTCCTAAGCAAGGCTTCACGAGGAAAACTATCAAAATATAATGTATTTTACTATGTACAATGTGCACTTTTTGCCCAAATTTTTGAGGGAGAAATAAGGATGTGCATTATACATGTGTAGTACTAATTCCATGTCTAAATCAATGTTTTTAATTCTTTTACTTATGCTTATGTATTAAAAGTATAACTCTAGAAAGCAATAATGATATCTGTATGCAAAATAATACCCTGCAATATGGTAATCGGTTTTGTTTCTAAATATAAATAAATAAATAAATAACTGAATTAAAAAATTAAAACAAAAGATTTTTTTCCTGAAAGTTTGGGCCAAAAACGTGGGTGCACAATATACATGGCAAAATACAGGATACATTTTAGATGAATATAGCGGTAACTATCCTCACGAAACAGCCTCAAGCCCCATCTCTGACCCATCTTCTACTTTCTCCACCTCTATCCTTTCATAGATTATTTCTACTGGATGAGCAAATCCATACTCGGCACTACGTCCCCACAGATGATCAGGAGGTTCTTCCTGCTGAAAAGCCTTCACTGAAGACATCATAGGTCCCGGACATGATTGTATGCCTGCTCAAAAGTCAGATACATAATTTCCCAGCTTCCACTGCAGTTTGGTCATGGACACGTGACTCATGCTGATCAGTGGAATTTAAGTGGAAGCCAACTTGGGAGATTCGGGAGTTAAGAAGAAGAGAAACTGGGCTTCCTGCCTTCGGACAAGGTTGGGTGAAGTTATGGCCGACCACCATCATGTGACCATGAGGGAAGAAGTCAACAGGCCGAGTGTGATAGAAAGAGCCTGTGTCTTTGATTTCATCAATGAACCAACCAATTCTCCTTATGTGTGATAACAGGCCCCCGTTATGTATGTTTTATTTGGATTTTCTATACCTTGAACTGAAAGTATCCTGATTGATCCACGACACATATTTACCTTTTCAATGGAACTACAATAGAGAAACTGGGACAGTCAGAAAGGTGAACAAGAATTAGGGATTTCTCCGATTTTCTCCTTGCACAGTCTAATTTGAACCTGCATTTTCTACATTACTTAGAGCCACTTCTCAAATTTCATACTAATAGACATGAAAGAGGCACTTGAAAAGTCTACCATTTATACTTGGTTTTGAATTGCCATTAAGGACAGTCAGATATACTCGTCCTACTGTTGCCTGCCCACAAGTCAAACTGGGACAGGGTTTAGAAAACACAGAAAGGGTAACCATGATAATTAAGGAATCCTCTACACTGCACAGTTAATGTCTTTCCACCCACCAGAAATATACTCTATTTTGTTATATTTGACAAGCATCTTTATTGTTCTAGGTCACAACAAACAGCCCTGTACCCATTTGTAGAAAATAAAAAGTTTACCATTGCAAAGAATAAAGTTACTAAAAACTAGCTATTTGTGGCAGAGCACTAGTCTCCATGAGCAAACACCAAATCCTCTTCCAGCACCAAATGTGTATTTACCTAATCATCATGGTTTAACAAAATGATAACTTAAAATACAATGTATTACATTTAATAAAAGAGGAAGAAAATATGTTAATTTATGTACCTAGCTCATCTGAAACATTTCAAAGAACCGGCAGATGCCTCACAGCACAAAACTTGCAAATATAGATTCATGGCATCCTGAAGTAAATATGTTTGAAAATATATGGTATATCAAGAAAGAAGCCCTTGTTTACAAGCTGATTTCAAAAGAGTGAATGACTAGTACTCCACGGGTTACCAGCTGGCCTAACTTAATAAGAAAGGTCACTGGTTGCAGAAAGTCAATCTCTGTAGAAAATGGTACAATGTATACTATGCAATGTTGATACAATATAGAGTTTATACTATATAGTACATAAAGTATGTATTAAATTTGATGTGCACTATATAATATGTATAGTATAAAAAGTTGGGTACCATATAATATATACAGTGTATAGTACACTTAAATACTCATTTTTATTTTACTTAGGAATATATGTCTATATATGAACACACACATATATTTGATTACATTTCTATCTTGAAGAATTTAACACCTGAAGTCATCAGGAAAGGCATATGAAACATTTTAAAGTTGTAGATTACATGCACATTTTTACACAGGTCTCAAGGTAAAATCTAAAGAGCAATTTTTTTGTGTGCAACACCTTCCATATAGTAGACTATTAATAATTAAACTTTTTTAAAATTAAGGTAACATTCTAGACCTTTTTAAAAAATCCCTAGAGGCACATGGTAACATTTTAACATTAAAGAGCCAATACATGTCCAAATGAGCAGACGTTTCCCATACCCATGTATTCACATTTTAACCATACCTCAAGTCAGAACGACTGAAGATGAGCAGGTGGCAGATGGGACATCGGAGTCTCCAGGGACAGTTTAGGCCCAGGCCTCAATGCTTGTTATTTGACCCTACACAAGTCGATGAATTTCTGCTAGCCTAGACGTTTGATGGTTATACTGTACGTGATAAATACACGTTGGTGAGGGCAACTATCCAGAAGCTGGGGAGTCACAGCCGCTTTAAGTGTCTGACAATTACTGCAGTCACGCGGAGGAAAAGGGCAATGCTCATCCAGGAGGAAAGCTTACACAATGAGGCATTTAACAACCGGAAATTCTAAACGCGGATAAACCACTGCGAGACGAAACTGCAAGCGGCCGCTCGGTCCTGGCTGGAGGCCCAGGGACAAAACGATGGTCAGAGGATAAGCGGATGGGGGCGCACTCACCAGAACCATTCGCTCCCGAAACTGGGCACGGAGAACACGCCCCAGTGGATGAAGATGCCAAACTTGGCCTGATCGAACCAAGCGGGCAGCTCTCGGGCGTCCAGGGACTCCCATGTGGGGTCGAAGCGCCCCGCGCCGCGGGCGGGACACTGCGCGGGCAGCAGCAGCAGCAGCAGCAGCGCGGGGAGCAGCGGGAGCGCGAGCCCGGGCAACTCCAGGACCTGCATGTCCCGGCACCCGCGGAGCCCTGCCCGCACGCTCGCCTCCTTCCGCGTCCCGGCCAAGAACGCTCCGCCTCTGTCACCTGACCAAACTGTCAGCGAGAAAGGCCCCGTCCAGGCTCGGTAGCGGCAACCGCTGCCTGGGCGCAGGAGGGCTGCCTCGCTCACTTGCGTACCTAAGGCGTGTCACTCCGAAGTCAGCACCACCTCTGCTTAGATAAGGCTCCCGGTCAGTCAATCCGCTTGGGAAGGGCGGCAAAGAATGGCACCGAAAACAACCCAGATCATTCTCAGCTTCTGGGTGCCTGAGACTGTAGCAGGTGAAACTGCAAGAGTTTCTAATTCAGGGCGGGCGCCCATAATGTGCATTTCAAACCAAATTCTAGTTGCTGCTGTTGCTGGTTCAGGCGCCACCCTCCAAGAACCGCTGCACTGGAAACCAAGGTGACCTAAGATGGGTGAAACCAGTGTGGTGAACGTTTGAGAAATCTGCAGCCTTGGAAAAGAGAAGCCAGAAACTTGGAGCGCGTAATCAAGGAGCAACACCAAAGCTCACGTCTCCTCCCCTTAGAGATCAGAGTGAAGCCAGAACCCCCACGCCTTCTGCCCCTGCGAAACGTCTCCCCTCTTTCAATGGGCCGGTCAAATGTCGCCTCCTCCCCGCTTTCTATCACCGCCTTCTGACCTCCCGCAGTGTGTTCCTAGTAACATCTTATTGCAACCTCTACAATAGGATTCCAAAGATCGGCTTGTAGTTACGAGGATACAGATCTCATTTCTCATAAGGCCGTGAGCTTCCGGAGGGCAGGGGTCGTGAGCTTCAGTCCTGTCGCCCTGCATTTAAAGCAGAGCCTGGCACAGGGCAGCACTCGCAGCGTGGGTATTGAAGTCCTCCAGTGAGTCACAACTAGCGGTCTAATTCTGAAGCGTTATAAAAGGACAAAGAAGATGAGGACTTACAGAAACTTTAATAGACTGGATTTTGCCTTGTATACTGCACACTTTTTGCCCCAATTTTTGAGGGAAAAATAAGAATGCACATTCTTTAGGTTTATGCATTAAAAGTGTAACTCTAAAAAGCAATAATGATATCCATATGCGAAATAACACCCTGGAATACGATCATCGGTTTTGTTTCTAAATATAAACAATTGAATTAAAAAATTAAAACAAAAGATTTTTTTCCCTGAAAGTTTAGGCCAAAAACGTGGGTGCACATTATACTTGGCAAAACACGGTAATTTCTGGCCCAACACTGGGATTTTTGCTGTTTGAACTCTGAGGCTGCTTACAGTGTGTGACTCTCTGCTCCTTGGACTTGGAAACTGCCTGCGGAACCAAGAGCCTCTCTGTCTGATTTTGGTTGGGAGGTCACCCTGAAGCTTTGTTCTACAAACCTGCACCAGAACTGGGCCAATAACAAATGCCTCATCACACGCTATCATTTTCCTCTCATAGGCGCATTTGCTGACCACTGAGCCAGACGTCTGTTGAAAGCCCAGTTGCCCCTGCCATTTAGAAAACAAATAATTTAAGTTTGTGGTTTTGTTTCCCCTAGTAACGCATCTCTTTGCTACAACTTATATCTTTAAAAAACAATCAAACAAACAAAAAAAACCTGTTCTCTCCCTCTCCCACCTCCGTATATGTCTTCAGTTCATACTGAGGGCTAGTCCCTGGATTGCAAATCATGTATGGATAAAACCCTTAATATCTTTTGGAATTTTTCTAACAAAGGAAGTGACACCAAGTAGCTGTTGTCCTCACTCTCCTATCTCTGCAAAGACATGGCAGCAACAGCTGCCACTGTCACCCAGGTACACCGGCACTCACACACTTAACGCAGTATAACGACTCCAGGGGACCGCAGCTGCATGGCACAGGCCCCCGTCTCCCCCAGATGACGGGGCTCCTGGCAGAGAGCGACCAGGGAACCCACTGAACATAGATGACCAACCGCAATAACCCCAGTTAGTGACAAAGTGGGTGCTGGTTTCTATTATTTAGTCTTTGATCCTAGAATGATCTAAGGACCTCGGCGGCCACTGAATCCCCAGGGCACATTTTACAAAAAGGTAGACCTTTTAGTCACTGCACCTTGATGTCCCTTGAAACAGAGTTTTGTGTAATAAGTGAAAAAGACATTTTTCATAGTGACAATGAGATTGTGACCTCTTAAAGGTACAGTAGACATAGCTAAGTGACAATGCAGCGGTGGGGCCCTGTCTTCTCATCAGGCATTTGCCCATGTAAACCCTACATTTTGAAAGATTCCATTTCCCAAACAAGTTATTTATCATTCAATAAATTATTTGCATTTTCATGTATTTTGGTTAATCAGACCTTCTGATATGCACATGTCATTTATGATTTCCCTTGAAGGCAATGAAATTTTTTTTAGTCAGTAGGTACCATCTTAATGTAAAATTAAAATTTCTGTAGGAAATACTGAAAATAGATGAAAGGGCACTTCCTTAGTGCCCTTGGGAACACATAAGAATCCTAGAACACCACACAGGGAACCGCTGCTACAGGGTTTGGAATAAATAGGAAAGAGATCTATAAATAGGAAGTGAAGAGGAAGAAGAGCTTCTACTCCAAATAAAATGACTAAAAGAATAAAATTTATGAAATATTTTTTAAAATATTTTATTTATTTTTAGAGAGGGGGGAAGGGAGGGAGAAAGAGAGGGAAAGAAACATCAGTGTGTGGTTGCCTGTCACATGCCCCCTACTGGGGTTCTGGCTTGCAACTCAGGCATGTGCCCTGACTGAGAATCAAACCAGCAACCCTTTGGTTCACAGGCAGACACTGAATCCACTGAGTCACCAGGCCTATGAAATACTTAAAACGTGGTCACTTATAAAGAGAGCAGCATGCAGTGCACTGTACGTCGCATTTTATAAGACAACACATTACAAACCTGCCATTGTTGCACTTAAAGCTACTGTTCATTGCAGTGGGACCACACCACCTTAAGGCTTCAACTCTGTATTAAAAGTTTTGATAGAGGATCCAGATACCTGAGAAATGACAGGTTCCCCATGTACATATGGCTCATTTTGAGGTGCCTTGTGCCTCAGGGGGGAACTCTGACAAGGACCCCTGATCCCATCCTCTTTGACGTCACCACGAAGTGCCAGATGAAGAAATTAAGAGGTCTTTGTTCCTGTGGCAACAGGTGAAGCCACCACAGTCGGCAGTCACATGCTGGGCAGTGGCAGGTACATGGGATGCTTACCTTGGTCGCTGCTCCTGATCTCCCCAGCAAGAGGGGGTGGGAGGCCGGCCCTGGACAGCCTCTTTGTTGCTGCAGGAGGAAGTCATCACGCCACTGCTGTCCTCTCAGGGCTACCGGCAGCTGACACCTGAGTGAGGCTCTCGAGAACGCGTTCTGTGTCTCTGTGTGGGAGTTGGACGACTGCCAGCCACGGTCTCAGCAGTTACCAGAATTCCTCTGAAGTGGATAGTGGAAGAAGTGAAGCATTCACCTCACAGACGACGTCAACACACAGTCTCTTTCTGTAAATGCAGGACGGCATTCAAAACAAACTGCACCGGATTCATTCTTTATGTGGCAAGAAACCAGCTCTATGGTAAAACAAGATGATGATGTGGAGGAATAAAATCTTCCCTTTACTGGCCTGGAGGTGGGCAATAGAAGGAAGAATGAGGGGAGCAGGCCACAGCCTCCAGAGCAGGCAGGAGAGCAGCAGGACGTGGAGTCTGAGGGCAGAGATTCTGCCCCCTGACACCGGATTCCCATGCTGGCTCCTTCCACTACCCCAAGGCTGTGTGATCTTTGAGAGCCACTCAACATCTCTGTACCTATTGGATGTGAAAAATAACAGTACATCTTCCTCCAAGGATTGATGTGAATACTAAATCATGGAAAGCACATATTAAGCCTCATCTAAGTGTAGACTAGTATTGTGTATATTAGGTAAATCAGGAGAAACTAAGGGATGGGCATTTCTGTCTGGAATCCGATTGAAGATTCCAGAGGAAGCCAGTTAAATTAACTGGTAAATTTCACTAGGTGAAGCCGTGTTGATAGGTGAAGGGAGAAGCTGCTTTTTAGCTTTCCCCGGTGACCTTGATACTTAAGTGATACACACAGGACCCAGCAGTAGCTGAGTCCCTACCAGGAAATCTGGTCTGAGTGGTTTCCTGCGGCCAGGCCTCTGTTCTGAGTGTACAGAGTTTGCAGCCACCCTCCGAGGAGGCCAGCGTGCCAGTGGAAGCTAAGGCAGGCCCAGAACAGACCAGATCATGAATCAGAGCAGCTTCAGGCTCCATCTGCAAACACCAGCAAGGCCATTGTCCGTGCCCCAGTCCATGGAGAGCAACACCAAAGCCTCCCCGCCTACAACCCCTCGCTGCCTTAGGGAAAAGCAAGGTCTGGGGAAGCATCTGAAATGCAGAGCGCTTTTACCCAAAGGAGAGCCTAAATATTTGTTAACAAGGCTGTTTAATTTACAAGAGTTGTGTACATTTAGTCCAGATTGAACAATTAATTTTGGCCACCAACCGAGAGGGACAATATGCTGGTCTGCCAAGGCAAGCAGGTTGACTATAAACAAAACAAAGCAGCCACATGTCCTCTGCACAGCAGAGGGTACCACCAGGTCACGTGAGGGCCCTGAGCTTCTGAAGGTGCGACACTTGCCTTCTATTTCACTCCTTCCCAAAGTCTTTTTTTTTTTTTAAGATTTTGTTAATTTATTTTTAGAGAGGGGGTAAGGAGGGAAAAAGAAAGGGAGAGAAACATCAATGTGTGGTTGCCTCTCACGTGTCCCCTACTGGTGACCTGGCCTGCAACCCAGGCATGTGCACTGACTGGGAATTAAACCAATGACTCTTTAGTTTGCAGGCCACCATTCAATCCACTGACCCACACCAGCCATGGCCCCAACGTCTTCATTGAAAAATTGAATGATCTAATCAGTGTCCATGCACCAAGGCCTAATTCAGGGAGAAGAGGGGTATGTCACACCTCAATGTCCTTCCCAGCGGCCCTCCTGCCTGAGGGGGGTGGCCCGCTCTGGGCTGTGTGGATCAGAACATGCAGAGACGTTTCCACAGCTCTGGTCAGGAGGGGCAGGAAAGAGGCCGGGTCCTTGGAGGAAGAGGAAGCAAAAAAAAAAAAAAGAGAGAGAGAGAAAGAAAGAACTTATTGTACAAGAGCATGGAGCTAATAACAATTTTTTTAAAAAGTAACGGGAGAAACAACCAGTGCTGAAATTGGAATCAGAAAGAGACTACAGTGCAAAGAAAAGCAGACGGTGGTAAGAACAGGGAGTGGAGAGAAGGAAGAGTGAGGCGAGGTGGGGGATCAAAAGGAGGCACTACAGACAAGTAGGGTGCCAGGCCCCGGGGCCCATCCGGAGGTGAGGGAGAGGAGACAGAGCTCCTACAGCACGCGGCATGCCCGGAGCCCGAGTGGAGGAGGACAATGGAGGAGGGACACGGGGGAGATGGGGAAGGAGGTGATACGGGCAGGAGACCCGCTGGTGAGGAGCTGAGGAACCAGTGGAGGCTAAGGAGCCAGTGGGAGGGACTGGGTTGATGAGAAAGGTGGGGTGGGGGAGTCCCCCCTCACTCCTGGTGCCAGTTGAGCTCATTTGTTTTCCTGAGGGTAGAATCTGCTTACAAAGATCATCTCCTGCTGGGAAGTCCCTTCTCCAAGAGCAGCCTGGCCTGACCATAACTGGTCCCCCCATGCACGGAAGCTGTGCCGTGGCCACGCAGATGGTCTTGTTCCCATTTAGCCTCACTGAAGAGGGCTGGCTCTGGGCAGAGTGGTCGGCTGGGGCCGCCTGGCTGTGCTCTGACACTTGCGGCCGCTGGACACTGCTGTCCTCACCGGCCCTTCCCTCTTCCAGAAACAGCCCCACACACATTAAAATGTATATGTCATGACTATGTTGGTATAAGGGCGAACATATTACTATTACATATTAAAACACTTTCTTTAACCTAAACGTTCCATTTTTCCCCCATTCAGACCTTAGAAGAAACTTTAAAAGTTCTGTGGCCTCTGCAAGTACCGTGGGCCCTGGGCGCTGTGCCTACTGCGTGGAGAGATAAGTCTGCCCTGCAGAACTCGGAGACACAGGGTAATAAGCACTAAAAATACACAAAGAGATTAGATGAAATATTTATATTAATGTGAGCCAGGGAAAGCGCATTAGAATAGCAACAACTGAGTGTGGCAATCATGAAAACTCCATGGTTACAGAGAGGTGGTTTTGTAAGGTGGGGGAATATAATGTCTAGTACTTACTGTGTCGTGAGCAGTCTTCTAAGAATTTGATGACATATATACACTATATATATATATATATATATATATATATTTAATTATGGACATAAAATCAAATCTCCTCATAAGGCATTTTTATTATCTCCACTCTACAGATGAGGACAAGAGGCACAGGGAGACTAAATAACTTGCCTAAATAGACTAAAACCCATTTTTTAACCATCATGCTAAACTTTGGTTATCATGTAAGTGAAAGCACTGTATTCATTCATTCATTCATTTAGTCATTACTCCTTCATTTGATTAGGTCAAAAGAGATTTATCGAGGCCCTACTCTGTGCCAGGTACTGAGCTGGGCCTAGCAGTTGCAAAGGCAAGGAAACAGACCCAGCTGTGTCCCTCATGTGGCTGATGGGACTTGCTCTCTAAGGGGGATATCAACACTGAACAAATGCCCACCCACATGTAACACTGCAAACTGAACACTATGACAGCAGATGGCCTGGGACTTCAATCTAGTCTGGGATTCAAAGAAGGCTTCCCTGGGGAGTTGAAGTTTTAACTAAAGTCTCCTGGATATATTAGTTAATTAGGTAGACAGTGGGAGCTATAGTGTTCCAGCAGAGGCTAACAAAATGGACCAGGTGCCCAGGATATAATAAAACTGTCCACCAAGAAGCTTCTAAGAACTCTGTTTTCCTCCAGAACCAGAGTCCATTGGGAAGAGAGAAAGAATCCACAGAGCTAAGCAGTGATGGAGCGCTGCTGTGTGAGAGAGGTGTGACGCATCGCAGTGATGGGAGGGAAAAGTACGGGGGACGCGGGGATTCTAAACAGTCATCCAGGGTAAGACCTGTAAGGAAGTCTGGAGAAGCCTCCAGCAATTTTTATAAGAGGCAGGCAGAGGATCTTATCCATTTTAGAGCCCTGAGGGATATTCACCGCAGTAGCTGAAGACATTAAGGATATCAAGGATCAGTCCTGTGGGTAGTCTAGCAAAAAGAAATTACTATGATCTTCTCCTAAGACGACCAAATCCTCATGCGAGGCCAAGATAAGTAAGATCTATACCGCTATCAAAGATTGCACGGTGACACAGAGGTCAACATAGAGAAGCAAGGATGTGCAGTGGTGAGGTGATGGCTTATCTGAAGAGATGCCACACCCTACAGATTGGCACCAAGCGGAGACCTCTTTCCCATAGTACTATCTGTAGAATCTCTTATCAAAGAATAAAGATGGCAGCGTGTGGAATACACGTGACTGCAATTCCTGGAAGTCTCCAGATGGGGGCCACATTCCATTCCCTTCACAGCACATTCTCTTCATTCCTGGATATGGAAACCTTGAAAAATTAGAAAGAACATCACTCATTCTGTGAAGACAGGGAAAACCCTTATTATTTTCTGACCACAGGACTGCTCAAATATCCATTCCAAAAAGTGAAAGACTCTCTCAAGTATCTGTATCAGATTAGGTCTCTATATTTTCCTTCCCCAATGTTCTTCACAGAAAAAATAAAACTTTAAGCCATGTAGTTATTCATCAACAAGTAAAATAGGATTAGAAAAATGAAATATTTATGACAGTTTTTCAGAAACTACTATAAAATCTTCTGGCTTGTTTTTGAAGTCAGGTTCCAAATCTGAATCCTTATCCATCAGCGGTCCAACAACGTAACAAGCGAGGAACTTCCAGGAAGGCCTTACTTTTTACGCAGTGTTGAAACATCACTTCATGTGCACGGATTCATCCTCAGGATTAAAAGGATTTTCCATTTACTCTTTTTTTTTTTCCTAAGTGCAGGATTAAACTTGTCTATATTTAACATTTTGGTGTTCTTTTTGTTTTGTTTATTTTCATTAATTCTGCCTCAAATATTCATGTTCTTGGCAAAAAACCCCAAAAAACCTTAGTATATCCCCTTTTCCACACAAGCTGTTGTAGGCACTCTTGATATTAGAAAAAATAAAAGTCCGATTTCCACATCCCAGCGGGGAGAGCGCTGGTGCTGGACCACCCACACTGTCCGGCTTCTTGCCGCTCTGCTGGCTGCTTGTGAATTTGTTGTGAGCCGCTCTGCGGAGTTGAACAGGTGGCCCTGGTTCTGGGCTGTGGTGCGTTTGGGGCTGGCTCCTGGGTTCTCCAAGGGCGGATGCTTCCACACTCTACTTGCCACCTGCCATCAAGTCCCTGAGAGCCCAGGATGACTGCGCACAGGTTCTCACAGTGCTCTGCTCTCCATGACTGGCTCCCTGCATTCTCACGGTGGCCACCTCCTGCATGCCCCGGATGCCTGCATGTGGCTTCTAAAAGTGGTAGCTCTAAATAGTAATTCTTTCCATTTATACACGGTGGAAGGCAAAACAATGTTCCCCCAGGGATATCCACTCCTAATCCTCAGAACCTGAGCACATTAAGTTTCATGGCAAAGGGGAATATAGATTGCAGGTGGAATTAAGGTTGCTAATTAAGGTTGAAATAAAGAGATTAGCTTGGATTATCTGGTGAGCCCTCCCAAACATAATCATAATCATTTAAATGGGGAACAGGGATGCAGTAGAGCCCCAGTCAGAGGGATGGCATCATGAAAAAGATGGGACTGGTCTTGGCTGGCTGAGAAGACGGAAGAGAGGCAGGAGCCAGAGAATGGCTGCAGCCTCTACCAGGGGGTCTGAGCTTCCGGCGCCTCTGGGCCACGCTGGAGGAAGGAGCATTGTCTTGGGCCACACATGAAGTACACAAACACTAATGAAAACTGATGAGCAAAAAAAAAAAAAAAAAAGGTTTTAAGTAAATTTACGATTTTGTGTCGGGCCATATTCATAGCCAACCTGGGCCGCATGCAGCAAGCAGGCTGCGGGTTGGACACCCTGCTAGAAGCTGAAAAGGGCAAGGAAAGGGATTCTTCCCTAGAGCTTCCAGAAGGAATGCAGCTCACTTTGATTTTAGCTCAGTGAGATGCATTTTGGATTCCTAACCTCCAGAACTGTAAGATAATAAATGTATGTGGTTTTCAGCCACTAAGTTTGTGGCAGTTTGTTACAGCAGTAAGAAGAAACGAGGACATCCAGGTGGCCTCCCTAAATTCCTAGGGTGCCCTGGCCTGGGTTTTAAGGTGGTAGCTCTCCGTGGTCACTTCTTTAGCCTGCGCATGCAGCGATCTCCAGAGAACCTTGGGACCCAGGTCTGGCCCTTTGAGGTAACAGGTCTCTGTGGTAAGTGATGTTGGCTCACGTGAGTGGCATCTCTGAGAGCCTGGATGCCCGTGTCCCTGACGACAGCTCTTTGATTTTGCGCAACAGACCATCTCCAGAGTTTCAGGGGCTGGGTCGTGACTGTTTCTGGAGTCTGAGCCCTAATGGGTTCAGAACATCTGCTCCCCTTTCCCTCCCAGGGAATAAGAACTCAATGCCAGGAGTAGGGACACTTTTACTTGTAAACCCTCAAAATTCAGAGGGTCTAATGAAACCTCTCTAATGACTGCTTTCAAGCTAGTCCCTGATTTTCTAAAGGAAGATGGTCCTTGGAGCTTCCAGAAGGCCCCGCAGCTCATTCTGCAGAAGGTTACTTATAGCAGCATCAAGTTCCTTCATTGCTTAGGGGGTACATCTACCTTTCTAGAGGTGGAAGTAGAGCTAAGTAAAAAAGCCAGATACAAAGAGTTCATATAGTATGTCCATTTATGGAAAATTCTAGAAAAATGCCAACTATTCCATAATGACAAAAAAGCAGTTCTGTGGTTGCCTGGGGCTGTGGGCAAAAGGAGGGATGGCCTACAGTTCAGATGCATGAGGTATCTTTTGGGTGGTGGAAACTGTCAGTATCTTGGTTGCAACAATTTCCCCAGTGTGTCCATCTGTCAAAATCTATAAAAGTGGCCCTGACCAGTGTGGCTCAGTTGGTTGGGTGCTGTCCCACAAAGCAAAGGGTTGTGGGTCCAATTCCTGGTCAGGGCACATGCCTGGGTTGCGGGTTCAGTCCCTGGTCAGGTCACATAGGAGAAGTAACTGATAGATGTTTCTCTCTCACATCCTCCCTCTCTTTCTCCCTCCCTCCCCCGTCTCTGAAAATAAATAAACAAAGTCTTTTAAAAAATTTACAAAATTGTATATTTAAATAGATACAATGTATTGTATGTAAATTAAACTACAATGAAGTTGATATTTTAAAAGGGATGGGGCATATTATCCCAAAGAAAATCAAGGGACCGGTTAAAACAATAAATAAAAGTTTGTCCGCAACACGGAGAAATAGTCAAAGATTTTTCTTTACCCTAAAACTGAATATATGGTGTTGCTGCTGTGCTTTCTGCCTGAGGTTTAACATTTTGCTTTTATTTCTGTTATCATCTTTGATAGAGAGGAATGGTATCCTGCCACAATGTGTCTTTTTAAATAGAAGGATGGATGATCTTAAGATAATCACTAATATCTATTTCGCATTAAGAGCCAAGTCACAGTTAAGATCCTAAGTGAAATTCTAGAGACATTCCTGTTAGAACTGGGCGGGGGGGGGGGTGCTATGGTATTTATTATCATCAACTTTGCTGAAAATTCTGACTAAAATAAACATACTGAGCCTCAGTAAAAGTATTGTTGTTAGCGAGGAGAAAGTATCCCTCCCCCTTCCCTCCCGTCCTCGCTCGGCCCCTCCGTTTTTTTTGCAGATGATATTATTATAGACATAAAAAAAGAGAGAGAAAATCAGCTGAAAATGCTTAGAGCTAAAAAGAGTTCAATGTGGTACTAGGTTACAAAGATATAAAAATCAATAGCTTTCCTGTATATGCAACTGGCTTGAAAAAGGAATTAAAAAGTCCATTAACAATAGCAACAACAACAAAAAAAAAGTGAAATAGAAACTAAAAGGTAAACAACAAACTGGGCAAATACATTTTCTGCAAATATGAGGAAAAAATGTACTCTTCTCGATCTATAAAGTGCTCATACACATCAATAAGGCTAAAATCCCCACAGAGAAAGGGCATGAACAACCATTTCACAAACAGGAAATACAAATGGCCAATAATGAGATCAAACAGGTGTTCAAAGTCACCAGACTTTTAAAATGCTAATTATAGCCTGGCTGGTGTAGCTCAGTGGATTGAGTGCGGGCTGGGAACCAGAGGATCCTGGTTCGATTCCCAGTCGGGGCACATGCCTGGGTTGCAGGCCAGGTCCCCAGTGAGGGCCATGTGAGAGGCAACCATACATTGCTGTTTATCTCCCTCTCTTTCTCCCTCTCTTCTCCTCTCTCTAAAAATAAAATAAACAAAAGCTTAAAAAAAACATTTATTAAAAAAATAAATAAATAAAATAAAATGCTAATTATAACAACAGATGTTTACCCTTTTCTTTTTTGTCAATCTAGAACATGTTTTTAAAAATTTTATGGTCAAAGCTGGCAAAGCATGATGAGTACTCTCAAATACTGCGAGCCAGGGTATGAATTTTATGAGCCAGAGTGTAAATTGCATGCAACGTTTCTGGAAAGCAATTTCATCTTTTATTTCTGGGTTGTTTTTACATGATAGTTTCTTGTTTTATATGAAGTCAAGACAAAAAACAAAGGTATTTTTCTCCATAATTTTTTCTATTACTTTCATTTCTAGAAAGTACTTTTCTATCTCATATTTTCTTCTAACATTTTGTGGTTTGTGTGTGTTTCTTTTTAAACTCTTTAATCTGTCTCTATATAGTGTATCTTTACTAGTGATGTGTCAAATGAAGATTTTAAAAGTAGTTTCCAAATACTCTGGAAAAACTTCAAACAGTGTTTATTGATGAATTCCCATTGATCTGTTATAGCGCCTTTATGATAGACTAAGATTTAGATGTATTTGATTTTTAGGATTTTATATTCTGTTCCATCAGCGTAGTCATGAGTAAAGTGATGTGTGGTTAGCACAGGGGCCCATGGCTTATCCTTTCTGTGCCTTTGTTTCTCATCAAAATAGTGCGAATAGGTGTGTGTGAGGGTGTATCGTGTTAGAGCAATCCATTTAACACACTTAGCCTGATGTCTGATATATTATACATGTTAAATGAATCTTAATATGCCAGCACCACTTGTTTTAGTTACTATAGCTCTGTCTTGTTTTAAAACTATTGAATAAAACAATCTTTCTCATTTCTATTTCTTTAAAAAATCTGCTGATTTTACCACTTTGTTTAGTCAAAAATCTTGGAGGAGTCCCTGATTCATTGCTTTCCCTCATCCCCCACCACCAATCCCCCACAAAAACATCAAGAAAGATTTTAGAAATATAATTTAGATATGTCACTCTCTCCCTTAAAGTCTTTCATGGACTTCATTCCACCAGAATTAGCAGAGCATCCGGATCGCCCTCACCTCTGTCACCTGTGCACCTCCTCCCCCTTGCTCCTTACATCCAGCCTCCCGTGCTGCTTTCTGTGGCTCACTCTTCCTGCAGAGCGTTCACATCTGCCATCCTGCAGGCTGCAGTGTGTCCTCCGTGCTCTTGGTCCCTGTGATGCCTCATCTTCCAGGTCTGCACAGAGGTCACATCTTCACAAAGGCCTTCCCTGACCGTGCTAGTTAAAGGACCCCCCTTTCCAGTTATTTCCTATCAGATACCCTATTTATTTTCTTCGAAGTATTATAACTATGAGATATGACCTTGTTTGTGTGCTTACTTTTCTCCAGTCTCCCCTGATGCCCTCACCGTGTCTCTGCGAGCTCCTGGCAGTCTACCCCTTCCCCGCTCACTCCCACAGAACCAGCCTTCAGAACAGAGCCAGGCTGCCATGCTATTCTGAAATAGAATGTAGCAGAAAACTCGTTGAGAGGTTACATTGTCTTATTTCTCCACAAAGGCCTTCTCATCAAGGAATTAAAGGTAATTTTTATCTACTCCTCTCCCTTCTGGGAGTTCAAGCTTAAAAACAAACAAACCAGAAACTCCAAGTCTCAAGGACAAAGCCCTAGACTGTTCTGTTTGTTTGGGCCCCCTCCCACCCCCATGCAGCAGGAGACGCATCAAGAAGGGTTAAAACATAATTTTGTCTCTTCTCCAGAAGGGTAGGCCTTTGCTTTGTGGGAGCCAAAGAATAGCGTTTGAACATCTTTTCTGTTTTTATGTGTGAGCAGAGGCCTCCAAACCAGAGAAGTTTCTAAGCACAGAACAAACTCTCCGCAGGTCTCTGCCTGCTGCTAGTCTTGGCCATTCACGGAAATGAGGCTGGATTGTCTCCAAAGGGAAGGAAAGGGAAAACAATTTGGTGGGAGTTTATTTTTTCTCTTTTTTTTCTTTTGAGATATAATTTCCACACAGCAAAATAGTCTCTTTATGGCATACAATTCTATGACTTTCAACAAATACCACTGTGTAATCACCGCCACAATCAAGTCATAGAATAGCACCATTAGTTCAAAATGTCATTCTCGCCCCACTCCCTGGCAGCTACCACTCTGTTTTCTGTTCTTAGAGCTTTGCTTTTTCTGAATATCGCTGAAGTGAAACAATACTATATGAAGTCTATTTGAGTCTTCCTTCTATTCCTTTGCATACTGCTTCTGAGATTCTTCCACATTGCATGGCTCAGTGCTTCATACATCGGCACTGCTGAGTAGTAAGTTGTGCATTGTATGAAAGTACTTACTTGGGTCATTTCTAGTTCTTGAAGATTATGAATAAGGCTGCTGCTGTAAACACGTGCTTTCCGACTTTTGGATAAACGTAATTTCGGATTTCCCTTGGGTAAATACTTTTGAGTAGAATTGCTGAGTGCCTTTTTGCAGGCCCACCAATTGATGTTAGTGTTGTGAGGGCTGTATTGAGGAGGACACCACCCCCAGGTGTGTTGGGTACTTCTGACCTTTTAACATCTAAGCGATGGGTTCCTCAGCACCCTCTCTAGCAGACAGTCTCTGAGGACTGAGGACATGGGAGAGGGACTGGCTGTTCTGGACACTGCACACTGCACGCTGATGCCCTGGAAGTCTAGGTGAAGGGCCCTGGAGCTGACCAGGGCAACCGCTGGACTGAGAATTAGAACAGTCTCCTCCTGTCTTTCTAAAGCCTTAAGCAACAAAATTCTTGTTTGCTCCAAGAAGAAGGAATTAATTCTGGAAAATGTCTTTGGGTTAACCTTTATAGATAAAGCTGAGCTGGGTATGACTTACAGAAACAAAGAAATATCTACATATTGCAAATATCTTAGAGTATGGTACTGAGCTTCCAGCGTACGCCAGTCATTGCCCTCAGCACTCTCGATAGATAATTTTTCAATCCTTAAAACAACCCAACAAATTAAGTATATGCATCACTTAGGTATCAAAATTGTAGCAAAAGATAATTACTTTGATCTTGTTACCCCTCTGCTATGTCCTCTGACAGCCTTCTCTGTTTCCAGCCCCACCACTTCCCCACTCTCCTCCAAGGGTCCAGACTCACCTCCCTACTTCTCTCTACTGTTTCCTGCCCCGGCCCCTGAACCTGACATTCCCTCTGCCTGGGAGGCTTTTCCTGCCTCTCTTTTTCATCCCTACCCCCTTTTAAAATGAATACAAATAAAAGTGTTCACAGGACCATCAAAATATCAGATAAGAAGTGTGGGCCATCAAAACTAGTTGCCTCTTTCTTATTGGTTTTTTTTTTTCAATGTGACCTTAAATGCTGGCCTACTTTTACTCTATTGTGGCCCTTTAGCTTCATTTCCTTTGTTATGAGGCCCTGTTTATTACTTGGAGTCCTTGCCTTTCTGTTATTTTATTTAGATCATGTATGTCATTCATTCTGATCTGTGCCACTTCCTTTCAAATAGTACTTTGATTCCCCTTCTCTCATTCATGCTGACTTTATCTACCTGTATTAAGGAAACAATATTGCCCATGAAAGACACTCATTTCCAGTGCCTTGATTTTAGAATCATTTCTCCTGAAAAACAAATTTATATGGTGTTTTTGTGTGTGTGTGCTTTACTTATGAAGTCTGATAAACAGAACTTTGTATAAATGTTATGGGAGGGGAAGACAGCAAAATAAAATTACTATTATAAAAGTAATCCAAGTTAAAAGGAGATTGGTTTTGTCTTCAAGAAATGTCTTCAGGAAGTTTGATTTTAATTCTATCAGCACAAATGTCTCTGAGGTTCCTGAGTCCCTCCTCATTTTTTTGAATTCTTGTTTCTTTCTTCTGGTCCATCCCATTGGTTTGAGTCCCAGCTTCCTTTTTTTCCCTATTGGTTCCCTGTAAATCTTCCTCCAATATCTTTATCGTATTGTTCATTTGTTCAACTATTTCTTCCAGTTTTGTGAGCATTCTGATTACCAGTGTTTTAAACTGGGCATCTGTTAATTTGGCTATCTCTTCGTCCGTTAGTTGTAATTTGTTCTGATCTTTCATTTTGGCCATTTTCATTCTTTTTTATCTCAGCGCACCTGGCGGAGTCTTAGGTGTTTGTCGGTGCCTGGTAACCTGGTCGTTTTTTTGTGACATTTCCTCTGGGGGCGGGGCCTGGGAGGGAGCGATGGTGTCTGCTGTTCACCTCCACTCCCTATCACCCTCTGCTCCCTAGTTCCCCACTGCCTTTTCCACCAGTCTTGGCCCTGCTGGCTCCCACTGGCCTCTCCAGTTACGCCGCCGGCCTGCGAGGTTCACCCGTTGCTCGGGGTAGTGTTTTGTTTAGGCGCTCCCAGGGTGAGTTCCTCTGGGCAAACTGCCTTTCACTCCACTCCTCCACTCGGTTCTGCCCCGCTTACTGGCCTGGATGGATGTATACCAATCATGTCTAAAGACTGTGCCAAAGAAATACCGATCAGTTACAAAATGTCCTTCAATTCCGTAGTGTGTCTAGTTTTAAAAATGATAAGTACCTTTTATTCTGCATTAAACTATTTGAATAAAAGTTCCTCCTTCCATAGGTTAAACCATAACATACAAAGGGCCCTTCACCTTGGCTGTGGCTTTAGGAGCGGCGTGCCCGGCCCGGTGAGGGGAGAGGAGGATGCTGGCCACGGCGCAGGCAGATCCCACACCACAGCCACGCACGCCTATTGAAAGCAGAGTGTCCTAAGCACCAGTGGGCAGGTCAAGCTAATTTGCATTTATGAAATGAATGATAAATGAATTAATGCATTTTCATTTATATCTTGTGTCATCGTACATAAATCATAATTTTAAAGAAAATAGTAAGACAATCAAGTTATTTTTGGTGTGTTAAATTACTTGCAACACTATGTAATTAAAAGTAATCCCTTTTCCATCTTCGGCTTTTATTTCTAGAGTTTCAGAAGTAACATTTAATGAAAATAGCTGAATGAAAAGCAAACTGAAAGTATCTACAAATATTTCATTTTAAAAAACTGAACCATATGCCTCTCTTTTTGTCAGTCTGTCAAATAGCTTATGTTTATTAAGTGCTGGGCAAAATATTGTTCTCTGGGCTGAGGGACATTTCTAAGGAAATAGACATCTTATAGCAGGAGTAAGATAGGATAAACAAAACTGGAAATAAACAGAACCCCAGATAAACTTGATGACCATTCATTTTAGGACTGCACACGCATAACGGTATTTGAAAAGTGGGTCTTCATCCACTTCTTGTCTGCCCTTTCAGGCTCAAAATTTTTCCCGCACCCCAAGCCGTGAACTCCTGTTCTCCAAACACACACAACAGTGTCCTGAGAAGTCCCACTTCCTCAAACCTTTGTGTCCTTGCAGATGTCCTTCCTGGGTGTTTTTGCACCTCAGACGCCACTTCCTCTGAGAAGCCCTCCCCTCAGGCAAGTTCGGTGCCTGCTCCTCTGGGTTTCCATGGCACTTTCCCTGTACATGTCACTTTTGCCGCTTGCCATGAATTGTCAGGTAACTATTTGTCAATGTCTGCCTCCCCAAAGAGACTTCATTCATTGATTCGTTCATTCAACACACAGCAGTGCTGGGAGAGCATAGGCCAGTCTGGGCACGTCCTGCCTGAAGTAGTTCGCAGGGAGTAAGAGAGACAGGCTAGCACCCCCAAAGCTACAGTCTGCTGTGAAAAGTGGCACAGAGGTGCATATGGGACATTGCAGCACTGTTCAGGAGGGGCCCCTGCCTGTGTTGAGGGTGGAGAGCTTCATGGTGAGACACTTGGCCCGAGGCTGAAGGATGAGCCATGGCTGGGCAGAGAGGAACGAAAGGTGAGGAACGGTGGTGTGGCAGGGAAGGGGTGCAAAGGCACGGAGATAAGAGGAACAGGAAACTACTACTCTGCCTGCATGCCAGAGAGCAGAGTGTGTATAGAGCAGTAGGGAAAGAATTCGGGGCAGGGTACTACTCTGCCTGACATGCCACACTGAGAAGGATACCCTTGAGTGTGTGTTGTAGGTACTTGTTTATGGAGGGGAAGTGAAGTCTTGTGAGCCTTTTGGAAAGATTATCCTGGGAATGAGATGTGGGCAGAGTAAAAAGAAGTGAGCCTAAACATGTGGCAGCGGAGGAGCAGGGAAGAGACCGATTCTCAAGATATTTATTTCAGAGGGAGAGTGGGCAGAGCAGGTTCATGGAGGAGAGGAAGGCTCACTGCCAAGGGTCGAGGAACCCAACCTTAGGAAGAGAAGCCCAGGACGCAGCTGGACGTTAGGATCCTGAGACCAGGAGAAGTCTGTCCTGGAGGGAGAGATTTGGGAGGCATCTGTGCGTAGTTCAAAGCTCAAAATGAGATTTCCTAGGGAAAAAAATATGTCCAGTATGAAGAGGAGAGGGCTAATGCTGGACCCCTGGAGAATATTTGGTAAGAACAGATGGAAATAAGAGGGCCTGAGATGTGAATAGCAGGAGGGAGAGAAGCTCAAGTTCCACCCAGAGAGATGAGTATCTCAGAAACTAGGGAAGCGGAGTACAGAAAAGGAGCAGGTGGTGAAGGGTGTCCACAGTTTCAGCCGGGACAGGTAAAGCCTGACCTGAGAGATCCCCAGTACATTTGGCAACTAAGTACTCAAAAGTGATCTTGGCCAAAGCAACTCCACAAGGTACCGAGGCCAAAGCAGTCACAATGCCGAGAGCAAAGGGATGAATGGAGAAGGGGAACTAGAAGCACAGGGAACTAGCTCGTGGATGCTACTCTCTCTCGAAGCTTGACTGTGAAAGGGAAATGAATGGAGGAACACAGGGTTGAGGGGTTCCTTGCGGGGTTCCTTAAGGGCATGGAGCACCTAGCACAGTGCCTGGCCCACTCAAATACATATTTATTGAATAAAAGTTGAAATGATAAATTGCTGACTAACTGAATAAGAGCCAGGGAAGATGTTGTGTGTTCTGAAGTATTTAATTACTTGTTTATATTCAGAAGAGATGGCAGAGAGAATAAACAGGAGAAGAGAAAACCAGGAGGCCTGGAGGGTGGTGGGAGCCCTCATACTGTAAGCAGGAGGGAGAGGAAGGTGGGCAGAGACCCATGCGCAGGGAACAGGGGCGTGGACTCCAGAAAGAAGGCAACCTAAGGGTGGGGGGAGGGTGTGTGTGTAAATGCTGAGCAAATGGACTCAGGAGTACAGACAGCATCCCGGGCCGTCTGCAGGAGAGCCCGCGGTGATGGGACAGACCATGGGGCTCCAATGCTGATTATTCAAGGACAATGGGAAAGCCGTCCAAGTGTCTTTTCAACCCTATCCGAAACCTAGCTAGGAAAACAGTGCAAGTCAAGGCTGTGGAGCAGAGCTCTTTTTTCTGTCCTGAACAACACCAGATAGCAAGAAAGTGAAGTAATATTTGGAGTGGTGTGAATTTTAAAAGGTGGGAAAGCAGGAAATGTTGCCTGGTGAGACCAGGCAAGCGTGGCCCACTTTGTGGAAAGGGACCCGTGTGTGCGGTTTTCACAGCAAAACTGGAAGAAGCACGCCCTCCCCACAGACGCTGTTAGAATTACAGGTGAAGGCCCTCTTAAATGATTGAGGGTGAGCTGTTGTTATTACGGCGTGGTTGCCACAAAGGCCTTGGTGGGTGTTAATGTATCTCTCTAGCTTGCACCCCTTATTTTTGACCCTCCTTTCTCTTACCTCCTCCACTTAGACTGCTTTTCCTACTAAAAGATACAACATGTGCAGTGTCTGACACAGCGCCTACAACATGGATGTGTGTGTGTGTGCCCACACAAGTGAACTGCTAACCCTGCTCCCCCATCACCTCTTTCTGCTGCCCATCAATGGCCTACACTGGACTCCAGGGACGACTGTCCCTTGCCATGAGCTTCCAAGAATAGTGACTCTGGAGACTGATTTACAGCCTTTTAATTCTGGGCAAGTCCTAACTTGGGGTCCTAATCATCAAATCGATAAAGCTTAGGTTGTGAAATCACCAGCTACACCAGCCAAACCCCCACTGCCCACTTTGCAAGCCCCCACAGGGCAGGTGCTGGCTGGGCTGTTTCCAGTGAGCGCAGCCCCGACGCCCGTCCGTGTTAGAAAGCATTGGCTCAGACATCAAATCTGTGTTATTTATTCAGTTCTCAGAAGCCTAGTCTTCCAAACATGACCTTTGACTCTACCCAGCAGACAGAAATCCACGGGTGTGGGCAACAAGCTCATTGAGAGATTGGCGGGTGAGAAGGACTTTTCAGGTGAGGGGTGACAGGACAAGGTCATCGGACTTAGGGGACTCCAGGCTCTGCCACTGACCCCGCAGCTCCTTGGCCCTGCAGTTTCACACCTGTAAAGTGGGTATGATGGTTTCTGTTCCACCACCGGGCTCGTGTGTGTGTGTGTGTGTGCACGCGCGCGTGTGTGTGTGCATGGCATTCCTTGCCCGCCTCCGCCCCCCAATAAATGCAAATGGTGGTGTTACCTCTGACCTTGCATCCCAGCTCCGGAAGCCCAACCCCACTCTCTGCAGGCCGGGTGACAGCCAGCCAGGGGGACCCTCCTGCTGCCGCCCTGCAAAGGGCAGTGGCCAGGACCTTGGGGGAGGAGCGGTCGGGCAGGTTCGCGGGCACCGAGGGCGGCCGGCACCGAGCCCTGCGGCTTTCGCCGGCGGGAGGGAGAACAGGCTGTAGGCGGCTCCTTCCTGTGCAAACTTTTCTGTCCTCTTCCTCCTCCCGCCCTCCCGACCAGCTTCTCGGCGCCCGGAGTCCAGCCTCCCGGACCTTCGCTCTGCCACGGGGTCGCGGCGCGCGCGGCGGCACAGCGCTCGGCGCCGGCCCCACCCCGCGCTCCGGCCGGCACCCGGAGGAGCCAATGGCCGAGGCGGGCAGCAGCCCTGCCGAGCGCCCGCGGGAGCCAGTCGGGCAGGTGGCGGCTGAAGCTTCGGAGCCGGAGGCGTCCGCCCCGCCGCGGGCCCTACGCCGGCCGCCCGGGGACCCGAGCCCCCGGGGCCGCTCCCAGAGCGACCTGTCGTCGTGCTCAAGCAGGGGCCGCCCCCTCCGGGTCCACATCTCCGGCTCAGGTACGGGCGGCTCCGGGCTCTGGGGGCCGGCCGGGGCCCAGGGGAGGGTGGGCGCGCGGGGGGGCGGCGATGGCCAGGTGGCCAGCCTGCAGCGTCCTCGGGCACTCGTCTCGCAGGCGGGTGGCGGGAGAGGAGGAGCTGGGGGGAGGCAGGAGTAGGCGGGGGGCGGACGAAGCTGAACTCCCTTCCCCCTCGCCCCCCGTCGCCCTCCTCCTAGGTTGCCTGCGGCCGGGTACCCTCGGCCCGAGATGCTCGAACCCGGCTGCCTCTGGTGCTCCGGGTGGGCGCGCGTCGCGCCGGGGCGAGGGTGCAGCCCGCCGGGTTAGGGAGCGCTCCTGCGGCTGTGCAATGCCCGGAGCACCAGCTGCTCTGGGCATCAGAAAGAGGAACCTTCTCTCGGTCTGGAGCGCGACTTTGTCCCTCGGAAGGGTGCGGTCCTCTCACTTCGGGGACTGGGCCAATGCAAGCCTTTGAGACCCTCCCGACTGCTCACGCCTCTGAAATCGTTCCGAGGAAGGGGAGGTGCTGGTCGGAGAACTGGGGGTGTGCGTTTTTCCTCCCTGTGGAAACCTCTGCAGGGGGTGCGGAGAGTTTGGCCGGCCTTTTTGTTCGTCTGGCCCTTCACTGTTTTGGATGAAGCCTGGAGCCAGCACCTCTGCGGTAGCCCGGCCTGGCACCCGGGCTCCCCCCCGGGCGGTGTGCACGGCCGGTTCTGGGGGTGCTCGGGGGCAGAACCGGGAGCTGGGCAGGTGCTGCCGGCGCCGTGCTGCGTAACGCGGTGCGCATCACTTAACCTTGTCTCTCGTCTTCGGTATTTAAAGTGGGAATAAGAGTGTGGAATTCCCACATGGGGAGATTAGGAGGATTAAATAATTAATAGTTCTTAAATGCTTTGAAACAAGCATTACCCTAAGAACTACAGAACCGTTTTTAAAAGTCCACCAGATTTGTGAAGTTTCCACAGATAGTTTTCAATCTAGGGCGGATACGTGGGAGCTGGAAGTTGGAAGTAAAACTAACATGAAAAGCACTGATTGCAGCTGAAGGCCCTTGCAATGCTGCTCAGGTGTAGACTAACCCCCACCTTGACCCCTTCAGGCTCTGGCCTCAAGCCTTTAAGCTCTAACTCAACCTCACTTTTACCTGAATCTGATTTTCCTGGTCAAAAAGGGCACATTTCCGTGTCTCTGACTCCACTCTGACTAGCTAGCTCTGCTCCTCACCGAAGCCCTCTGTTTCCTTATTCTTGTGACACTTTTTGCTGCGCCACGTGTATGCTTAGAGAACATTAAAGGTACTGTTGATCTGACTTTGAGACCACATTGGATAGGCTGGTTAAAACTGTTCAGTACAGGTAATGGGATGTAGGTGGTGGGATGTGTGTAAAGATTCTTCTGCTGAATCCATACTGTGTAAAGCATTGAATGGGAAGTATTTCACCTCTTGCTCTTCATGTCTTGGCCAAACTGAACTTGAGCCATGGATGATCTTGACTGAGTTTTACAAAGATTAACTCTTCAGATGACTCTAAAGAGGCAACTGAAAGTTAGTCCGGTTGGTGACTGTAGATAAAGAAGCATAGATTGGGTCACCGTTTGCCCTTTTCATAGAGAGAAATTAAGGGACATATGCACCTCTTGATGTGAGTGTGCAAAGTGTGCACCATGTGAACTATGGGCTTCATTTTATAACATTATTTTTACTTCCAAGAAATCTTTGTCTTCTGTGTCCCCTTAAAGAACATTAGGAAGTGACAACTTCAGCAAGTTGTCCCCTGTGCCCCTGATGCTGACCCTTGTGTAGAAGAGTGAAGTTCTCCCAAGATACGGTGTTCCATTTTCAGAACTGAGCCTTGGATTTCAAGAGCAGGCTAAACATGACAAGGAGCTCCCTGTATTTCTTAGAGTCAGAGAAAAGTGATCTGGTTCCTCATGGACACATGCAGAGTATTTCCCAGAGCACTGTGGCCTCTGCAGCCCATTGGAATGGATGAGCTTCAGCCCGATGATGGGGCAGGGATTATGGAGCTGTCCTGGAGGGGCGATCTAAGGTTCCACCACCTTGTGAGAATGTTCCTTGGTCTGGGGGAGGGCAGTCTAAATTCCAGGCCCTCCCCAGGAGCTCCAGACACCCGTGGGCAGTGTCCACAGCTAGATTACGTGTGGCCTTGCCAGAGTAGCCCCAGAGCAGCAGCACCAGCCTTATCTCGGAATCGCAGGCCCCACCCCAGACTGACTTAATCCCAGTCTGCGTTTTACGAGGTTGCCAGTTTGTGCTCAGGCACATTCACATCTGAGAAGCATGACTCTGCCTCTGACACTTGTTTTCACAGTTGGTTACACATTAGGAGTCGACATAGGGAGTTAAAAACAACCACAATCACAACCAACCAGTTTGTGGCTGGGTCCTGCCCCAGGAATTCTGATTTCATTGGCATCAGATGCAGCCTGGCATTAGGTGATTCTAATGTATAGCCAAGCTGGGAACTGCTGTTTTGTGGCGTGCATGTTAGTATGTACTGTGAGGCCGTGGCTGTGGCCAGGGTGTGAGACTGATGGATTTGGCTGAGTGCCTTCTCACACCCCTGTTGGTGCTTTCTCCTACTACTGCCACCCCGCAAGCAGCTTTTCTCACTCCCTTCCTTGATTCCAATTTCTTGTCAACAAGGGTCACAAGTGTCTCCTGAGATTATTTATTTATTAGAGAGAGGGGAAGGGAGGGAGGAAGAGAGGGAGAGAAACATCAATGTGTGGTTGGCCGTCACGTGCCTCCAACTGGGGACCTGGCCCACAACCCAGGCATGTGCCCTGACTGGGAATTGAACCGGTGACCCTTTGGTTCCCCGGCCTGCACTCAATTCACTGAGCCATACCAGCCAGGGCAGGGGCTTATTTCTAATAATGAGTTAACTACCTGGTGTAAATCCTTGGGAGAATGTTGAGGGGGGAGGGGACATCACATTTTGAAATGATTACTGGCTGGGAGGGAGGAGAAGAGGGCAAAGAAGAGAAGACTGGAGGCGTTCCCCAAGGGCTGCTTAAGAAGAAC